>CM049408.1:30297500-30302500 GCA_026929865.2 Hyperoplus lanceolatus
AGTTAAAAGTCCTCCGAGGAACTTTCAGTTTGTGTTCATTCTTGCGCCCCCGTTTGGACAAAAGCGGTAGTGTTTTTACCACGCCAGCTGTTGTTCCTGGGTGAGCGTATATACCCATGACAAAGGCATTAAGAAAAACTATATAAAAATAGCATTCTTTGCACTGATGGTCTCGTTTGCTGTTACATGTAATTTATGATCATCAGAGGAAACATGAGACTGTTTCAGAAATATTTAAAAGTTCCTCGTAGCGCCTCTGAGTAATAAGTTAATGACTTTTAAACTTAAATCTCCTACGAGGAACTTTAAAATGTTTGAGAAACAGTCTTCTCAGCATGGCAGCGTTTACAACCCCCCCACCCCCTTCCCCCCTGACACTGGTGCAGGAGCTCAGAAAAATCCCCAAGAAGAGCCCAAGAAATGTTTCAGTTGTTGATTCTACTGCTAAGAAAAAAAACCTGGACGTACAGCAGAAGGTATAAAATCCATGAGCCATCACTGAAGGCTTTACCTCATGTAGATGGCGATGCACTGACAGTGTTGTACTTGGGCGGCAGTGGCGAAGTGGGTAGGGAGATCGCCTCTGGAATGCAGGGTTGGAGGTTCGATCCCCCGTCTCCCCGACACATGTCGAAGTGTCCCTGAGCAAGACACTGAACCCCAAATTGCTCCCGATGGTTCAGAGAGCGCCTTGCATGGCAGCTTCTACCATCGGTGTATGAGTGTGTGTATGAATGGGTGAATGTGGTAAGATATGTAAAGCGCTTTGGGGCTGAGAAAATCGGCTAGAAAGCGCTATATAAGTCAAGTCCATTTACCATTTACCATTTTGGAATCACTCAGAATTCCTCATGGATGGGGGGAGGGCCACAGAAGTTACGCACTATAGCTTTAATTGAAATATGTGTCTCAGATAGGAAATAGCCACTCATTAAAGATTAAAGGCTGCATGCGCTGCTAAACAGTCTTGAGGGTCTGAGTGGACAGGAGATGAATGAAAAACAACATCCTGTGATCTACACACTCTCCCAGGAGCAAGTTAAAGGAGGAGCTTGTTTGGCAGGAGAAGACTGTTAACCTCAGAACATTAGTAGAGTAATGTGTGTGTGTGCATGTGTCTGTGTGTGTCTATCTGTGTGTGTGTGTGTGTGTGAGTGTGTGTGTGTATGTATGTGAGTGTGTGTATGTATGTGAGTGTGTGTGTGTATGTGTGTGCGTGCCTGTCGGTCTGTCTGTCAATCTGTGTGTGTCTCTGTGTGCACGTGCGTATCTTTCTGTCTGTGTGTCTCTGTGTGTGTGTGTGTGTGTGTCAGTCTGTGTGTGTCTGTCTGTCTGTGTGTGTGTCTGTCTGTCTGTCTGTCTGTCTGTGTGTCTGTCTGTCTGTCTGTCCGTCTGTGTGTTGTTCTCTGAAGAAGACGAGGACCAAGCAATAAGTCTGAGCTTAAAGACGGTGTGTGCTTTTAACAGGAGACGCCATGACGCCTCTATTTAACTATTTATAATTGAATGAAACTATTAAAGGTGCAGTCAGACATTCTTAACGCTTGTTGTTCAAATCAGCGAATATCTCCTCACGATCGGCTACCTGTCTGTACTGTGTGTGTCTGTCTGTATGTCTGTCTGTCTGTACTGTGTGTGTCTGTCTGTATGTCTGTCTGTCTGTACTGTGTGTGTCTGTCTGTCTGTCTGTCTGTCCGTACTGTGTGTGCGCTGGATAAAAAAATCAAATGTTAATACACAGCCATAAGCTCTCGGTTTTTTAACCAAATATTCACACAAATAATGAAGTTTTTTTTTTAGAGTGAGAGATATTTGCACCGCCATGTTTCTACAGTAGCACAGAACGGACACACTTAATGGCCTTACGTGTTTTATATATAGTCCTGGGGAAATGCACCTGTTGGAAGACCAAGAAGAAGAAGAAGTACTATAGAATAAATAACTAAATACATCTTCACCTCATCACTTGATATTGTGGAAAGACTTGAGGCAGTGGTGGATGATGCCATCTTTAGTAACTATAGCTTCTTGTCCTTGAAGACCACCGTAGCTTCTGTAAAATCACACTCGACTTGTAAGGGCTGCACATTAATGTTCCACTGTATAGATGTGATCCAGTTCAGTTTGGTACTCTGCAACTCTGCAAATTATTTTCAAAAACAATAATATGTGTGTACGTGTGTGTGTGTGTGTGTGTGTGTGTGTGTGTGTGTGTGTGTGTGTGCCGCCCACAGGCTCCTCTCGTCTCGTGCAGATGGATCAGTCACGGCTCGCTCTGTGTCGCGCGGCAGATTCCGCTTTACGTCAAGACCGCGTCAGTTAGTCAGACTGAGGCAGGAAGACAGCTAGTCAAAATAAAAGCCTGTAGTCCTACATCAATATATAAAGCAAGAAATGTCTGTCTGTCTGTCTGTGTGTGTGTCTGTCTGTCTGTCTGTGTGTGTGTCTGTCGGTCTGTCTGTCTGTGTATGTTTGTGTGTGTGTGTGTGTGTGTGTGTGTGTGTCTGTGTGTATGTCTGTGTGTGTTCCTATGGCTCGCATATCTGTAGTCCTACATTGAAAAAAATACAAAATTATGAGACCACTTCAAATATTCAGTGTCTCTCGTTTTACTATTTAGAGGCATGCCAAATTTCCTCAGCAAATATTGGCATTTAGAGTATTTGCTTTAAGAAAAATCCAGACTGGTCTCTTATAGAGCTGTATGTATATAAGCCTAGAGGATTATTGAATTACTTATCTCCCCTAATTGGGTTTTAATTTCTTGGAAAATATGGTAAAAATATTAAAATAATTGTGTCAATAATATTGGAAAAAACATTAGCAAATGTGACGCAGATTTTGAGTTTCAGTTTCACATAAATAAATAACACACATTATCAGCCTAAATTTGTAGGCTATATCTATTTTTATTTACAAAGCCTTGTCCGGGAAGCTTCCTCGTTATTTAACAGAAATGCTGCAAATGTCAGATGGGCTTTATCAAACCCGCTCCACTGACATGCTCATGCTTTATGTCCCACAAGCCCGGTCTGAGCTGGGAAAGACAGCTTTTAGCTTCAGTGCCCCCGACTCCTGGAACAACTTACCGCAACAAATTAAACTAAATACCTTCATATCCTTTAATCAATTTAAACAAACTATCTTAAATCTGCCAAACTCTACCTGTAACTGTTTTAATTAGGCTATATTGTACTTTCACCCATTTAATTTTAATTGCTGCCACTCTTCACCACTGTGTAAATGTTTCAATTGTTTTTCTCTTCACCTGTTGTTGTGTATTTGATGTATTTGCATTGAATATTGTGTATGTATTGTTGTTTTTCCTTTGAATTTGTTCGAACTTGACGTCATTGTAAATGAGGGTCACCCCTCAATTGGTCTCTGGAGGATAAATAAAAGTTAAATGAAATTAAATTAAAATTATATATATATCTAATAGCTCTTATACAAAACAAATATTGTTTTAATGTATACAGGCCTAATCAACTGGTGGAGTTTAGTTTTGATAATAGTATATTACTTTTTAAAGATGGCATCATCTGGCCTGGCTCCGCCCGCCCGCCTACTTCCGGCCAAATTTTATTTTCCCTTCAGTAGTCAGTCTGGGGGCCTATCCGAAAAGTCCAATCTCCTTACCTATAAGCCTCCTTTCCTATGCCTTAACCCCTAAACGTCATCGGGGTTAAGGAGAGATGAAAGGTGCTTCCTATCGAACATAGGAAAGGACAGCGTTGTTTCAAATGAATTCGACTCCACCTTTCCTAACCGACGTCATTGCGCGACGGCGAGTATTGCTGACGTGAGTCGCGTGAAACTACACTATTCTCCGAAAATTGACTTCAACAAGCGCTCGTTTGATCCATGCGTTCTTTTCATATTGATTGTAATCAGGTTGTCGCCAACAGAGTGAGAATCACTCCCATATATCCCAATTCACATGTGGAATAAAAAGAGGCTACACTTAGCCTATGTTGATGTTGAAATTAACTGCCCCCAGTAACTTCATTAAATGTGAAGTTGGTATTTTATTTTCTTATGGTGTAAATGATGTGCTACGAAAATAACTAAATTATGATGTTGGTCTTTTATGAGTTCTTTATTATCTTAATGGGGGGGGGGGTATTTTGTTTTAGCTGAGTTAAATCTTCCTCTCTTCTCCTCTCCTCTCTTCTGTTTTGCCTCTCGTTCGTATTCGTGTAGAGTCGGTAAACTCCGGCGGTGGCTTGTTGCTTTAAATATTGCCGCCGTAAAGGATTATGGGATACCACTATCTACGTTCCTTTAGCAAAGGTTGGTCAGGAGTAACCTATGCTAAAGGAGGGTTAAAGGATGAATCGAGGCTCCTTTCCTATGCATTTTGGTTATTCGGATTCACCTATCTGCCGAGCACTTCCGGGTCATCTCGATAGGAAAGGAAATTTCCTATGCAAAAAAGAGTTTTCGGATAGGCCCTGGGTGTACAGCCCATTTCCCAGTTTTGCTGGAGATTCGACAGCCGGTCCAATCAGCGAACAGAGCGAGTGGCTGAGAACGATGACGTCGAAGTCGCGCTCCAGTTTCAGTTGCCAGAAGCCGGCTCATGACACACGTGACGACCAAACGTTATGCGATTGGTTGGCTAATCCAGAGTGGCACTGGGCAGATCCAATAGTTTTAAACTTTAACAGACACCCGCCTCCATGAGTGAACGTTTGCCAATTAAAGCACTGCCAGACCTTCTGTACAAATGAAATGAAGTACGATGGTCTGGTAGCACCAGGCTAGGCATCATCCACCACTGCCTCAAAAAAAATCTCGGCTGGATGTAGTAGGACATCCGGGTATTTCTAACCATACTAAATCTGGCCACAAGAATCGGGACATCCTAAATCTTTTTTCTACCAAACTAAATAGCAGAAAGTATGCGCACTGGAACGCTGTCAAGGAAATATGAAAGAAAGGGGAGGCAACGAGGCACAGGTGAAACACATTAGGGAGGGAGACATGACACACACACA
>CM049408.1:30312500-30315000 GCA_026929865.2 Hyperoplus lanceolatus
AGTACGATGGTCTGGTAGGACCAGGCTAAATGAAGTACGATGGTCTGGTAGCACCAGGCTAAATGAAGTACGATGGTCTGGTAGGACCAGGCTAAATGAAGTACGATGGTCTGGTAGCACCAGGCTAAATGAAGTACGATGGTCTGGTAGGACCAGGCTAAATGAAGTACGATGGTCTGGTAGGACCAGGCTAAATGAAGTACGATGGTCTGGTAGCACCAGGCTAAATGAAGTACGATGGTCTGGTAGGACCAGGCTAAATGAAGTACGATGGTCTGGTAGGACCAGGCTAAATGAAGTACGATGGTCTGGTAGGACCAGGCTAAATGAAGTACGATGGTCTGGTAGCACCAGGCTAAATGAAGTACGATGGTCTGGTAGGACCAGGCTAAATGAAGTACGATGGTCTGGTAGGACCAGGCTAAATGAAGTACGATGGTCTGGTAGCACCAGGCTAAATGAAGTACGATGGTCTGGTAGGACCAGGCTAAATGAAGTACGATGGTCTGGTAGGACCAGGCTAAATGAAGTACGATGGTCTGGTAGGACCAGGCTAAATGAAGTACGATGGTCTGGTAGGACCAGGCTAAATGAAGTACGATGGTCTGGTAGCACCAGGCTAAATGAAGTACGATGGTCTGGTTGGACCAGGCTAAATGAAGTACGATGGTCTGGTAGGACCAGGCTAAATGAAGTACGATGGTCTGGTAGGACCAGGCTAAATGAAGTACGATGGTCTGGTAGGACCAGGCTAAATGAAGTACGATGGTCTGGTAGGACCAGGCTAAATGAAGTACGATGGTCTGGTAGGACCAGGCTAAATGAAGTACGATGGTCTGGTAGCACCAGGCTAAATGAAGTACGATGGTCTGGTAGGACCAGGCTAAATGAAGTACGATGGTCTGGTAGGACCAGGCTAAATGAAGTACGATGGTCTGGTAGGACCAGGCTAAATGAAGTACGATGGTCTGGTAGGACCAGGCTAAATGAAGTACGATGGTCTGGTAGGACCAGGCTAAATGAAGTACGATGGTCTGGTAGCACCAGGCTAAATGAAGTACGATGGTCTGGTAGGACCAGGCTAAATGAAGTACGATGGTCTGGTAGCACCAGGCTAAATGAAGTACGATGGTCTGGTAGCACCAGGCTAAATGAAGTACGATGGTCTGGTAGCACCAGGCTAAATGAAGTACGATGGTCTGGTAGGACCAGGCTAAATGAAGTACGATGGTCTGGTAGGACCAGGCTAAATGAAGTACGATGGTCTGGTAGCACCAGGCTAAATGAAGTACGATGGTCTGGTAGGACCAGGCTAAATGAAGTACGATGGTCTGGTAGCACCAGGCTAAATGAAGTACGATGGTCTGGTAGCACCAGGCTAAATGAAGTACGATGGTCTGGTAGGACCAGGCTAAATGAAGTACGATGGTCTGGTAGCACCAGGCTAAATGAAGTACGATGGTCTGGTAGGACCAGGCTAAATGAAGTACGATGGTCTGGTAGGACCAGGCTAAATGAAGTACGATGGTCTGGTAGCACCAGGCTAAATGAAGTACAATGGTCTGGTAGCACCAGGCTAAATGAAGTACGATGGTCTGGTAGCACCAGGCTAAATGAAGTACGATGGTCTGGTAGCACCAGGCTAAATGAAGTACGATGGTCTGGTAGGACCAGGCTAAATGAAGTACGATGGTCTGGTAGGACCAGGCTAAATGAAGTACGATGGTCTGGTAGGACCAGGCTAAATGAAGGACGATGGTCTGGTAGGACCAGGCTAAATGAAGTACGATGGTCTGGTAGGACCAGGCTAAATGAAGGACGATGGTCTGGTAGGACCAGGCTAAATGAAGTACGATGGTCTGGTAGCACCAGGCTAAATGAGGTACGATGGTCTGGTAGGACCAGGCTAAATGAAGTACGATGGTCTGGTAGCACCAGGCTAAATGAGGTACGATGGTCTGGTAGGACCAGGCTAAATGAAGTACGATGGTCTGGTAGCACCAGGCTAAATGAGGTACGATGGTCTGGTAGGACCAGGCTAAATGAAGTACGATGGTCTGGTAGGACCAGGCTAAATGAGGTACGATGGTCTGGTTGGACCAGGCTAGGAATGAACAGCAACGGCAGCCCTCTTTTTTTTTTTTTTTTTTTTAAAGATATTTTTTTTGGCATTTTTATGCTTTATTGATAGTGTAGAGACAGAGTTGAAATGGGGCAGAGAGGGGAGTGACATGCAGAGAACGACCGCGGGCTGGAATCGAACCCGGGTCCGCTGCTGGCCGAGGCCCATGGGGGGGGGACGCCCTACCAACTGAGCTAAGGGGGGGGGACGCCCTACCAACTGAGCTAAGGGGGGGGGACGCCCTACCAACTGAGCTAAGGGGGGGGGGACGCCCTACCAACTGAGCTAAGGGGGGGGACGCCCTACCAACTGAGCTAAGGGGGGGGACGCCCTACCAACTGAGCTAAGGGGGGGGGGACGCCCTACCAACTGAGCTAA
>CM049408.1:30335000-30347500 GCA_026929865.2 Hyperoplus lanceolatus
ACATTCGCTCTTAGATCAGATGACCGGGAGAGCGAGTGTGAAATGAAGCAAAGAGGAAGACAGAGTGAATCACTGTTGACTTCAGGGCATCGTAAGAGATTTAAAGCTGCAGTGTGTAGAATTTTGGGTTTTATTTCCTCGCAGATTTTGTAGAAAGTAATTATAATATCCATAAGTATATTTCATTTAGTGCATAATAGCTGAAAAAAATGTTTTGAATTATTATTATTTCTTTGTTCCCGGTCCGAGCATTGTACTTGTTGGTGAGTCTGTCCTGTGTATGTTCTGTGTCTCCTCTTCTCCTGGACTTTTTTGCCTGTTGGCCTTTTTGTTACAATTTTTGTACAATACATAATCTTCTAGTTTAACTTTCTGCATCTGGGTCCTCCTTGCCTGCCTGTCTGCCACTCACCGTAGCATAAACGTTACACAATCCTATTTCCAGTAGCGGGTGAACGTTTTGGCAGTTTTGTATTTCTCGGCGCACACACATCAAAGACACTCACATTGTCCCTGAACACTTAGAAAACTCCGCAGAGGCTGAATCTCCTCAGGCAAAATGAGAACAGAAAACTCTGAGTAAACTTTACAAATGCTCCTGTGAGATGTTCCCACCACCAGGGACATACAATGCTAGATACTAAAA
Source organism: Hyperoplus lanceolatus (assembly GCA_026929865.2). Lineage (NCBI taxonomy): Eukaryota > Metazoa > Chordata > Actinopteri > Uranoscopiformes > Ammodytidae > Hyperoplus > Hyperoplus lanceolatus. The sequence continues at coordinate 30,335,647 of CM049408.1, forward strand.
TCATGGCCACTTAAAGGTGAAGTAAGTCATATTTCTTTCTTGTTGATATTCGTGTTAAAGGTGCAGTGTGTAATATGACATCATCAAGAAAGTTCTACAAAGTTCTAGAATGCAACGCTCCCTGGGTAACCCCAACCCTTTCGAATAATAACAGAAGCTACAGTGGCCTTCAAGGACAAGAACAATTCTAAATTTTAAACAATGCACCTGATGACATTCCAACTATGACACTTTCAAGATGGCGGCACTAGGGCCTTGGTCCAAAATATGCAGAAATATGGACATATATGAGACCCTTTCTAAGGGAAAAAATAATTAAAAAAAAATGTTCAGCTATTATGCACTAAATTAAATGTACTTGTGGATATTATAATTACTTTCTACAAAATCTGCCAGGAAATAAAACCCAAAATTCTACACACTGCAGCTTTAAAGGAGAAGTAAGTCATATTTCTTTCTTGTTAATATTCGTGTTAAATCACAGTAATCAAACAGCAATCACTTTAACACCATCCACAGTACACACACACAGAATCCAAAACTCTAGTGAACTTTACAAATGCTCCTGTGAGATGTTCCAACCACCAGGGACTAAATATACTAGATACTAACATCATGGCCACTTCAAGAATCAAGATTCAAAGTGTTGTATTGTCATATGCAGAATAAGAAACATGTTCTCAGTCATACAGAGACATTCTTCCTTTTGTTTTCCTCAGACTGAACGCCAAGAAAGAATTATAAAAATATACAATACACAATATACAAAATAGAAAAAAGCAGCAACAATATATAATATACAATGTGTATATATATTATATATATTTTTTTAATAAACGTGTTAAATCACTCTATATATTAGTTTATTTATTTTATTTAGTTTATTTATTTTATTTAGTTTATTTATTTAGCACACATTAACAATTAATGGTGCAAGGAGGGAACGAAGCCCAATGGCGTTGTACAGAGTTCCACCCCTATCAATAATCACAATGAAATCATATTCAGGCTAACAAATAAACTCTAGAAATTAAAGGGACACTGTGTAACATTTTAAGTAATTTATTTGCTAAAATCAATATCCTCATTCATAAATATGTCCTCATTGGTGTAAAATCACCTCTGCCAATAATCTGAATTATCTTCCTGAGCGGAGAATTCCAAATATTTATATTACATTTTGTACATTGAGCGGGCAAATGTTATGGAGGAATCCATGTTTTTGGAATGTCATCAGGTGCATTGTTTAGAATTTAGAATTGTTCTTGTCCTTGAAGGCTACTGTAGCTTCTGTTATTATTCTAAAGGGGTGGGGTTACCCAGGGAGCGTTGCATTCTAGAACTTTCTTGATGACGTCATATTACACAGTGTCCCTTTAAGGAGACAAGGTACATAAATACTCAAAATAATCAAAAATAAAATATTCATAAATAAGAATAAAATTCATACAGCAATCACTTGAAGGAATACTTCACCCATACCGAACCAGCGTTCTATCTTTATAAAATAACTATTATAATATAATGAATGAGGTTTTTCTTCCCTCAGTCTTCCCTTGGCCCAGCTGTCCTGTTAATCCTAACCCTTACTGTGATGTCACAAGAAGGAAACTGTAGGGTTAGACAGTGAGACCATAAAACACTCTTTCTGCCTTTTCTCAGGCTAGGATGATCCGATTTAATTTTTTTTGCACATTTATACTACATAGGATCTCCCAGTTCAATACACCTTCATATTCCCACCGGTGAAGTAGGCCTTTAAACAATATGCGCTCTAGTAAACACCAGCAGGGAATGTAGAGTCTAGGGCTGTCAATCATCTGGAATCCTACGGTTGGATTAGATTCCGATTCTTGGTCTCACAGTTTGATTCCAAATGTATTTCTAGGTTCAGTGTGCACAGGAGGATTTCAGTATCTATTCCAGTCCATTGTGGGCTAAGAGGTTTTGTGTGTGTGTGTGTGTGTGTGTGTGTCTGTGTTTCTGTCTGTCTGTCTGTGTGTCTGTCTGTCTGTCTGTCTGTCTGTGTGTCTGTATGTCTGTCTGTGTGTCTGTCGGTCTGTCTGTCTGTCTGTCTGTCTGTCTCTGTCTGTGTGTCTGTCTGTGTGTCTGTCTGTGTGTCTGTCTGTCTGTCTGTGTCTGTCTGTCTGTGTGTCTGTCTGTCTGTCTCTCTATCTTGTCTGTCTGTGTGTCTGTCTACTCCAGTCCACTGTGGTCTAAGAGGAGTTGTAGCAAATTATGACATGAAAGCAAATTAAAGTCAATGTCTTATTTTATCTTCAATTTAATTATTTTTTATTTTATTTTGGCACAATTTAAAATGCATAGAGTGACATGGATAATAAATACAGCATTATGGCCACGGGAGAGAAATCATTTCTTTCTTTCATTATTTTCATTTTTTCATTTAACTTTTATTTATCCTCGAGAGACCAATTGAGGGGTGACCCTCATTTACAATGACGTCGAGTTCAAACAAATTCAAGGAAAAACAACAATACATTAACAATATTCAACGCAAATACATCAAATACACAACAACAGGTGAAGAGAAAAACAATTGAAACATTTACACAGTGGTGAAATTAAGTGGTAGCAATTAAAATTAAATGGGTGAGAGTACAATATAGCCTAATTAAAACAGTTACAGGTAGAGTTTGGCAGATTTAAAATAGTTTGTTTAAATTGGTTAAAGGATATGAAGTTATTTAGTTTAATTTGTTGCTGTAAGTTGTTCCAGGAGTCAGGGGCACTGAAGCTAAAAGCTGTCTTTCCTAGCTCAGACCGGGCTTGTGGGACATAAAGCATAAGCATGTCAGTGGAGCGGGTCTGATAAAGCCCATCTGAGATTTGCAGCAATTCAGTTAAGTAACGAGGAAGCTTCCGGTCAAGGCTTTGTAAATTAAAATATGCCAATGTGCGTCACGTCTCTCTTTAAGGGAGGACCACCCAACCTTTTCATATAAAAGACAATGGTGTGTGTCATAAGCATCTCCTGTGATGAACCTTAAAGCAGAGTGAAAAACAGAGTCCAGGAGTTTAAGACATGAATGTGATGCATGCCGGTAAACCACATCACCGTAATCAAGGACAGACATGAAAACTGCTTCAATAATCCTTTTCCTACTAAATAAAGGGAAGGTGGTTTTGTTCCTATAAAAATAGCCAATTTTTTGTCGTAGTCGACGAACAAGATTTTTTATATGAAAATTAAAAGTGAGTTTATCATCTAACCAGATGCCAAGATATTTGTACTCTGTGACTCTTTCAATTAAGAATCCATTATTTGTAAAAATATTAAAATCATTCAAATTTGTAGTTCTTGCTCTGGAGAAACACATATATTTGGTTTTGTCTGTATTTAGAACCAGCCTGAGGTCCACTAGACAGTCCTGCAGGGTGTTAAAAGAGCTTTGTAGGTTCTGAATAGATTGGTGCACCGAATCGGAAATGCAATACAGTACTGTGTCGTCAGCGTATAGATGGGCATGACAGTTTTTTAGCGATGAAACAATGTTATTTATATAAATTGTGAAAAGAACTGGACCTAAAATTGAGCCTTGTGGGACACCATTTGTAACAGTTAAAAACTCAGATTGGTATCTCCCGAGTTTAACTGACTGCTGTCTATCAGAGAGATAATCCCTAAACCAGCTACATGCAGAATGATCAAAGCCAATGTCATGCAGCCTCTGTAAAAGCAAATGGTGGTCAACAGTATCAAAGGCCTTTGAAAGATCAATAAAAAGTGCTGCACAGTGCTTTTTCTTGTCTAATGCTGTAACAATGTTGTCTACAACCAAAGTCACAGCAGAGACAGTACTGTGGCCTGCCCTAAAACCAGATTGGAATGGGCTCAAAATGGAAGCACTAGTTAGAAATGTTTTTAACTGATTATTAATAAGTGATTCTAGAATTTTTGCCAGGCATGGGAGTTTGGAAATTGGCCTGTAGTTATTAAGATTATTTTTGTCACCACCTTTATGTAAAGGAATTACGTGAGCTTTTTTCCAAATTTTAGGAACTATTCCAGAGGAGATGGAAAGATTAAAAATATGGGTTATTTGTTTTGATATTATATGTGTCGAAAGCTTGATTGAAAACGGGTCCAAATTGTCCTCTCCCATGTACTTCTTGGGGTTGATGGCGAGGAGCCATCTACAACAACACTTGTGGGAAGAAGATCAAGGCTGAAAATAGGAGTTTGAGAGACAGGCGGTACGTTACTACTGGTTGTAGAAGGTGTACAACCTCCATTTTGAAAGAGTTGACCAGCAGCTACAAAATGTTTATTAAAAGCTAAGCCAATCTCTTTTTGATCATTGAGAGTGTGACCATTTAATTTGATCTGAGTGGGAACTGTGCTAGAATTGTTTTTATTATAGTTCACAGCTTTCCAAAATAGTGCAGGGTTAGAGTAGCAGTCGGAGATTAATTCAAGGTAATATTCGGATTTGGCTTTCCTGACCATGGCTGTACACTTATTCCTAAATTGTCTAAAAATAGTCCAATTGGTATTATCTCCAGAGCGTCTAGCTAGAGACCATGCTTTATTTCTTTCAGAAAATAAATCAGACAGTTCACTTGTAAACCAGGGGTTTGATCTATTTTTTACTCTATGCTTTTTAAGGGGCGCATGTTTGTTTATAATTGAGGTGAAACTATTGATGAAATAGTCTAAGGCTAACTCAACATCCGAAATTTCCGTAGTGAGTTGAATGTCACTATGACGGAGATCACTTAAAAAGGCTTGCTCATTAAACCCTTTAAAATTACGCTTAATTATGATTTTAGGTTGAGATCTTTTTAAATGAATACTTCTGATACAGGCCACTGGGCAGTGATCACTAATCCCGAGCTCAAAAACACCAGCTGAGACTATTTTATTTATTTTATTTGATAGGATTAAATCGATTAAAGTTGATTTTGCTGGGTTTTTAGATTGGGTCTTGTGGACTCAGTTATTAATTGTGTAAGATTAACGTTGCTACAGATTTCTTTGAAAGGTTCAGAGGCACCAGAAAGCCAATCAACGTTAAAATCACCCATCACAATTACCTCTCTATTTACATAACTGGAGAGCATATGTGCTAGATCGTTTAAGGAGCTAGTAACAGCAGAAGGGGGCCTATACACACCAATTACAACAAAACAATCATTTGATGATAAAGATAATTCTAGCGCATAAATTCAAAACAATTTGGAACAGAGACAGCATGTAAAAGTGTTACAGAATAACAGGATTTAACATAGACAGCCACTCCCCCACCCCTTGCGTTTCTGTCTATTCTGAATACATTGTATTCATTTATTGCCACAATAGAGTCATCTGTACTCTTCTTTAACCAGGATTCAGTCAGAATCAAGACATCTGGATCTGCCTGGGACACTAAAATCTTTACATGGTCTAATTTATCATGCTGCAATAAACTTCTAATATTTAGATGAAGAAAACCCAAGCCCTTTCTTGATTTAAGAATTTGTGGGGAATTTAGTTTAGAGCAAAGGGGGTCAGTGATGTCTGGGATGAATGAAGGACAATTTGAGGTGTTGTTATGAGTTAAATTGGGGGATATTTCAGCAGGATCCCTGGGGAGATCTTTTTTAATGGGGGATGATTTGGTAGGGTCGTGCTGTGGTAAATATCAGTCCGAATTATGCCAAGATGCGATGTGATGAATGTATATTCTTTGAGAAAAAAGTCCACGTCGTGGATAAAGCGGAAATTCAGGTTTGTGATCAACAAGTAGTCGCTAGTGATGTTAGGTCAGACACGAAAGCCCAGAAGCCTGTGTCGCGCAAAGGGGGCGTGTCCAGATGAAGCCTGTGTCGCGCAAAGGGGGCGTGTCCAGATGAAGCCTGTGTCGCGCAAAGGGGGCGTGTCCAGATGAAGCCTGTGTCGCGCAAAGGGGGCGTGTCCAGATGAAGCCTGTGTCGCGCAAAGGGGGCGTGTCCAGATGAAGCCTGTGTCGCGCAAAGGGGGCGTGTCCTGATGAAGCCTGTGTCGCGCAAAGGGGGCGTGTCCAGATGAAGCCTGTCTCGAGGCCTGTATTGTTTGTCACAGTACCACGTGACTAAAGACAAACGAAGCCCCGTTTTCTGAAATCATGCGACTGCCTCGCTTCATATACTCTCTATGCTCGCTACGTGAAATAAGACAGCCACTACCGTAACATACCAGCAGAGGTCAGTACTCCTAAATGAGCTGTTAAATGGGGCTTTGGTGATCAGGCTTTTTGGTGAAGCATTTGGCCAGAAAGATTGGACACATTCACGGGGCTTCATCTCAACATCACTAGTCTCGCAAAGCCAGACCAAACTACAGCAAGTAGTATGGTCTGGAAGCACTCCGTTTAGAGCCGTCTATTCGGGGGGAAACTGGGCTGGCCTGTTTTTATTTATTTAAACCAATCACAATCATCCATGGCGGGGCTAACCCCGGGAAGCAGCCAATGGAGGCGTAGCGTTGTTTGCCGACGCCAGCGCTTAATAGACGCTGGCGGGAGTGGTCAAGCCAGACTACACCATCACTAGTAGTTACTGTTAAAACACCTTTAGCAGTTTAACACAAACGCAAACAGCTCTAGCTGATGTGTATAACCTCCTTCTCGTTACAGTCAACATGTGAACACACCTAGCAGGTAGTACACACACACACACACACACACACACACACACACACACACACACACACACACACACACACACACACACACACACACAAAGCTCAGGTGTTGATGAGCATTAGTTAATGAGTTTGGAGGTGTGATCATAATAATATGCTAATTTGTGTAGCGCCTTTTCAAGAGCAGTGAAGCAGCCGCTAAATGCTTAACAACCAGATAGCAGAAACACACATAGTAGAAAAGAGCAGCAGACAGACAGACCGTAATTTTCGGACTATAAGCCGCTAAGACTTTTCCCCCATTTTTCGACCCTGTTATTCCACAGCACAGTATATGTTCTGTAGCTACTAGCTACTATTGCTCTAAATGGTAACACTTGAATACGTTATGCAAATATGCAACTTGTATGTTGAAATGTTAATAAATGGGAGCTTCCTCAAGCAGCCATCTCTTTCCCGACAATCCCCTCTGTGCATGAACTCTTACATATGGTACTTAAACATTATAATAACTGCGGCTTATAGTCCAGTGCGGCTTATAGTGCGGAAAATACGGTACATGCAAACAGAGCAGGCCCAAGCCTTCAGGGGGCCCTAAGCGAAATATGATTAGGGGGCCCCTCTCCAATGTTAGCGCTGCTGAAACTCTAGATCTTTGTTAAATATCATTCACACACCCAGTGTTTTCTGCTAGTGCCTCCACTTTGCGGCTGTGCGAAAATATTAGACAGCCGAGATTCAGACCCTCCTAGAGGGGTCCGTGGGTATGCCCCCCCGGGAGATTTTTTTAACCTTTTTAAAGTGAAATGCATTAATCTGGTGCACTTTGAGAGGAAAATTAAGAGGCTAAATCTGAGAAATCTTGTGTGAACAAATAATTTGCAGACACTGGGTCAGATGAATTAGAAGCTATTGAAGAAGGACACATGGATTTTCCATAAAAATATTAATATAAAATAAAATCTTATGGAGGGTCCTCTGGTTTGGGCTTGGAGCTCTTTTTCTTTTACGGGACATATTTCTCTATAATATAGTGAATGCATTTAAATGCATTGTGAGGAACGAAGCAGAAGAACTTTGTTATCCAGCTACTGTATCTTTTTTTCCACAGACAAGGCTGACATAGGCTATAGACTATACACAGTGCATGGGCAACTGAGGGCAGCTCCATTTCCAATTGTTTTTAAATAAGCTCAATACACACTGTGCATGGATGTGAACGTGACATGATCAGATAATTTCGGAGTTCCTCCGAGATGAACTGATTACATTTTTAGGCTATTAATTATCTAGACCAAAACATTGTATTCCTTTTTTTGTATGATAACTCACATTTGCATAGTATGATGTTAATATCAAACACACACTCAAAAAAAAAAAAAATTTTTTTTTTTTTTTAGGGGCCCCCAGGCAGTCGGGGGCCCTAAGCGGCCGCTTAGTTCGCTTATGCCTCGGGCCGGCTCTGCATGCAAATATCAGCTGAAATACAGAAAACAGTGGGCGCTCCGGTGGTGTAGTGGATAGAGCGAGTATATATTGGCTCTGGCCTTCGTTGCAGTGGTCGCAGGTTCAAATCCGACCCGTGGACCTTTACTGCAGGTCATCCCCCTCTCTCTCTCTCTCTCTCTCTGTCTCTGTCTCCCCATTTCAACTCTGTACTATTCAAATAAACTTGAATATGCCTAGAAAATATGTATAATAATAATATGGTTAATTGCATAGCGCCCTTTCAAGAGCAGTGAATTGCTCGTTACCTCTTTTTCTACCATAAGCTACTAAACAGTAGTAATAAAGTAAGTAATAATAAAGTAAGTAGTAATAGACACACCTAAAAGAAAAGAGCAGCAGACATTACATCACATGGCAAATATCAGACACATAAACTATATAATACCTCAAAAAACATGGCTGGTAAGTCAGTTAGTTAAAAGCAAGTCTATAGGGGCGCTCGCGGAGAAGTGGTTTAAAGCATTTGATTTTAATAGCAGCCACACACACACACACACACACACACACACACAACACACACACATACACGGATACACGGAGACACGGACACACACACACACACATAAAGACACACACATACACGGATACACGGAGACACGGACACACACACTCAAAGAGACACACACACACACACAGACACACACACAAAGAGACACACAAAGAGACACACACAAACAGACACGAAGAGACACACAGACACATACACACAGATACATGGAGACACACACACACACACACACACACACACACACACACACACACACACACACACACACACACCTTAATTGATCTCTCCAGTATAAATAAAAGTTACACGAACATAGGATTCACCCACTGCAGTTCAACCCATAGGATTTGGGTTTAATCTAATTCCTGGTTTATCTGTCATTGTACAGACCCTAAAGGGGCCCAGAGTAATTCCTGGATTTAGCCTGTATTGTGTATGTGTGTATGTTTTGTTTGTACAGCGGGGATGAGCCGGTCTGTTGGGTTCAGACCTGGATTCATCACTTATTAGGGACGTGAGCGTGTGTGTGTGTGTGTGTGTGTGTGTGTGTGTGTGTGTGTGTGTGTGTGTGTGTGTGTGTGTGTGTGTGTGTGTGTGTGTGTGTCTGTGTGTGTGTGTGTGTGTGTGTGTGTGTGTGTGTGTGTGTGTGTCTGTGTGTGTGTGTGTGTGTGTGTGTGTCTGTGTGTGTGTGTGTGTGTGTGTGTGTGTCTGTGTGTGTGTGTGTGTGTGTGTGTGTGTGTGTGTGTGTGTGTGTGTGTGTGTGTGTCTGTGTGTGTCTGTGTGTGTGTGGTGTGTGTGTGTGTGTGTGTGTGTGTGTGTGTGTGTGTGTGTGTGTGTGTGTGTGTGTTTTTCTGTGTGTATATGCGTGTTTGTCTGTGTGTTTGTCTGTGTGTCTCTCCGTGTGTGTGTGTGTGTCTGTCTGTCTGTGTGTTTCTTCGTGTGTGTGTGTGTCTGTCTGTCTGTGTGTTTCTTCGTGTGTGTGTGTGTGTGTGTGTGTGTGTCTCTTTGTGTGTGTGTGTGTGTGTGTGTGTGTCTGTGTGTATATGCGTGTGTATGTGTGTCTCTTCGTGTCTGTGTGTGTGTGTGTGTGTGTGTGTGTGTGTGTCTCTTCGTGTGTGTGTGTGTGTGTGTGTGTGTGTGTCTGTGTGTGTGTGTCTCTTAGTGTCTCTTCGTGTCTCTTCGTGTGTGTTTGTGTCTCTTTGTGTGTGTGTGTGTGTGTGTGTTTGTGTGTCTGTGTGTATATGTGTGTGTGTGTGTCCGTGTCCGTCTCCGTGTCTCCGTGTATCTTTGTATGTGTGTGTCTTTATGTCTGTGTGTGTGTGTGTGTGTGTGTGTGTGTGTGTGTGTGTGTGTGTGATTCTCTAGCAATGCACAGAACGCAAAGGGGATTAGACTAATACCTGGTTTAAATGGGGAATGGAAAATACCTGAGCCAGTACGGGATCAGAGGGGATGTAAGTATGAGAGGTGAATACGGACGAAAAGCTTCTTGCAAGAACACAATGTAGAAATTGAAGTTTAGTTTCATTCCCTGCGTTCCAATCCCCATACTTCCCTACTATTTAGTATGCCAGAAAAAGATTTAGGATGTCCCAGTACATGCACGTCAATTGTAGTATGCTGAAAATACATAAATGCCGCACTAACTCCAAGAGCATTTTGGAGTATTCGTCTTTATTCTTGACATTTCTCGACATAATGAAAAACAAATCTTCCTTATTAGATTTTTTTTCTGTACTTTAGTATGTAGTGTGGTAAAAAGACTAAAACTCTTCTGTACTTTAGTATGTAGTGTGGTAAAAAGACTAAAACTCATCTGTACTTTAGTATGTAGTGTAATAAAAAGACTAAAACTCTTCTGTACTTTAGTATGTAGTGTAGTAAAAAGACTAAAACTCTTCTGTACTTTAGTATGTAGTGTAGTAAAAAGACTAAAACTCTTCTGTACTTTAGTATGTAGTGTAGTAAAAACACTAAAACTCTTCTGTACTTTAGTATGTAGTGTAGTAAAAAGAAAGAGTATGTGATTTGGAACAGGGATAATTTTCACAATCCCTGTGTTCCAAATGTCATACTCTTTCTTTCTTCTATTCTACATACTACATCTGATCATAAACAGTATGTAGTTAACATGCAGTATGCTACAATTTGGACATACTTTAACTTATTTATTTCATCCTAACATGGCTCCTTGATCTTGCGTCTTGCTTATATATCCGTCTCATCGCTGGTTGTTTTCACTGGGAGGCTCAGTCCATGTGATAATGTAACTTCTGCTGCAGTGGATTGTGGGTCAGAACCTCCATAAAGCTGCTGGTTTCAACACTAAAAAAAATCACCACCGGATGTAGTAGGACATCTGGGTATTTTTCAGCATGCTGCATCTGACATCATGTATTGGGACAAACTAAATCTGTTTCTACCAAAACTAAATAGCAGAGAAGGATGGGGACTGGAACACTGCCATTGTTTCGGCTTTAAATGGTAAATGGACTTGATTTTCTCAGCCCCAAAGCACTCTACATTTCTTACCACATTCACCCATTCACACACACATTCATACACTGATAGCAGCAGCAGCTACCACGCAGGGTGCAAGCTAACTATCAGGAGACATTTAGGGTTGAGTGTCTCTTTGCCCAGGGACACTTGGACGTGTGGCGGGGAGACGGGGGATCCAACCACCGACCCTGTAACCCAGTGGACGACCGAACCGCCCTACACACTTCACCACAGCCTTAAAACTTGTACTGCAGTTGTTTGTTGGATTGTTTTTTTTTATCACTGCATTGAAACGTTATTGATGGAACATTGAGCTCTGAAGGTGTTTTTCAGTGGCCGAAAAACAAACTTAATCAAACTTAAATCCAAATCCAAAGCCCTTTGTTAATTAAATCATTGGACTCTGGGCCCATTTCTTCACTCAGCACAAATAACAGAAACTTTTAATCCTCAGTTCAAAAACACTTCAACTTGGGCGCTCCGGTGGCGTTGTACATAGAGCGTGTACCATATTGACTCCGGCCTTCGTTGCAGTTGTCGCGGGTTCAAATCTGACCCGTGGACCTTTACTGCAGGTCACCCCCTCCACCCCCCCCCCTCTCTCTCTCTCTCTCTCTCTCTCTCTCTCTCTCTCTCTCTCTCTCTCTCTGTCTCTCTCTCTCTCTCTCTCTCTCTCTCTCTCTCTCTCTCTCTCTCTCTCTCTCTCTCTC
>CM049408.1:30355000-30375000 GCA_026929865.2 Hyperoplus lanceolatus
TATGTAAGTGGAGACCATTCTAATAAATCGATATGGCAATATATATTCTGAGATGTATTTCCGTGACATCTGTATCGTATAAGCTCCACAAAAATATATATTTCTTAAAGATTTCTATTTTTGCATTTTCAAGGTTTTATTAGACAGTTTGGAGAGACAGAGATGAAATGTGTCAGAGAGGGGAATGACATGCAGAGAACGACCCGGGCTGGATTCTAACCCGGGTCTGCTGTGAAGAGGACAGACAGACAGGCAGGCAGACAGACAGACAGACAGACAGACAGACAGATTGAGAGGGGAATGACATGCAGAGAACGACCCGGGCTGGACTCTAACCCGGGTCTGCTGTGAAGAGGACTGAGACTCTATGGAGGGGGGGAGGGGGGTGGGTCTATCCACTACACCACGAGGACCCGCCCCCCCCCCCTAACTTTTTTCTGTTGTTGGTGTTTTTAGACTCTGTAAAATGTCACTGAGCGCTGTTATAAAAAACTGTTAATACCCAGAAGACACTGCTGTTTTATTTTAAACGCCTAGCGACCGTGTTGGTCCCTTGACGACAGGTAGAGAGATGGTGTAAACGCTGCAGGCTAACCGCTCGCTAACAGACAAAAACACAAAGACAGCTGCTCACTCACTGGCACAATAACAATTAGGATTTTGCTGCAATAAATAAATAAATAAATAACGTCCATTCCTGTCAAATTCCCTCGTGCCTGGGGCGCTCGTGTATCTAAAAAAATATGTCCAAAAAATTATGCAAAAGGAGTATGCAAAAATAAGTAGGCTATGCCAAAAAACAATATGCAAGGGGGGTGCTTGTGGTGTAGTGGTTGGAGGCACTCCCTCCTCCCCCCCATAGAGTCTCTGTCCTCTTCACAGCAGACCCGGGTTAGAATCCAGCCCGGGTCGTTCTCTGCATGTCATTCCCCTCTCTGTCTGTCTGTCTGTCTGTCCTCTTCACAGCAGACCCGGGTTAGAATCCAGCCCGGGTCGTTCTCTGCATGTCATTCCCCTCTCTGTCTGTCTGTCTGTCTCTCCTCTTCACACAGACCCGGTTAAATCCAGCCCGGGTCGTTCTTGCATGTCATTCCCCTCTCTATCTTCTTCTGTCTGTCCTCTTCACAGCAGACCAGGGTTAGAATCCAGCCCGGGTCGTTCTCTGCATGTCATTCCCCTCTCTGTCTGTCTGTCTGTCTCTCCTCTTCACAGCAGACCCGGGTTAGAATCCAGCCCGGGTCGTTCTCTGCATGTCATTCCCCTCTCTTTTTTCCCTGACCCAGGTTGGTCATCTGTCATTCCCCTCTCTGACACATTTCATCTCTGTCTCTACAAAACTGTCTAATAAAAGCGAAAAAACGGCAAAAAATTATCTGAAAAAAAAATTATTAAAAGTTCGATTTTCAACGAATAAATACATAAAAGACGCTCTGTTTCTTTAAGAGATCCCTCGTGTAGAATTGGTGACCAGTTTTTGGCGGTTTGGAAGCGTGTGGGGGTTTTGTTTTCTTGCTTTTTAGAAAGACAAACCTTTAAAACCACATTTAGGCTTTTTAATTTATACAATGGTGGAAAAATTGGCCAGCTAAACGAACGCTTGTTGTCAAAATCACTTTTTGTCTAAATCAGTGACTATCTCCTCATGATCCGCTACCTGTCTGTGGATGTATATGTTAAAAACAAATCCAGTGTTAAATCCCAGCCTAGGCTCTGTAAACGGCTATGTTTAGAGCTTACAGTTTGATTCTCCTGCAAATAAATAAATAAAATATGCCAACGCTCCATTTCTGTTTAAAGAACGCGGTGTGTTTGGCAGTCGTTGTCGGCAAGCGTGTTTGTGTGTGTGTGAAGGCGTGTGTGTGTGTGTGTGTGTACGTGTGTGTGTGTGTGTGTGTGTGTGTGTGTGTGTGTGTGTGTGTGTGTGTGTGCGTACGAGCGTGTGTGTGTGTGTTTTGTGTTTTAGTTTTTTTAGAAAACACAAAAAGTGCAAAGAAAGTTTAAGCAACAAAGAGGGAAAGTGACTCATGTCTGGAGGCATTTTGAAAAGACTCACGAAGAAAAAACAAATCAGAAAATAGTGTGTGTGTGTGTGTGTGTGTGTGTGTGTGTGTGTGTGTGTGTGTGTGTGTGTGTGTGTGTGTGTGTGTGTGTGTGTGTGTGTGTGTGTGTGTGTGTGTGTGTGTGGCTGTGTGTGGCTGAGGAAAGAACAGCTTAAGGGCCTTTATTGTGGCGGGGCCGGAGGGCTTTAATGTGAACCAAACCATGTTGAAAGTTGTGTGCAGCGTGTTCCTGCTTATACTCCCTCTGGGTTTGTATTTATTCCACATTCGTTCAAACATCATTTATTCTTGTGTTTAAAGCTACTGTGAGGAACTTTTTCATATAAATGGTATAAAATCCAATGCGTGGTTCACCTCATGTAGATGCAGCGACAGTTTTATTGTAATTACTACGCACTATATCTTTAAATTTGTTTTTTCACTTATTGCAAATTTTGCTAAAGCATTTTATTTTTCATATGACGAACTTTTGAATATTTCTGAAACAGTCTAATTTTTCCTCTGATGATCATAAATGACCTGTAACAGCAAACCAGACATTACATTACATTACCTCATGGCCACGCATCCTGCCGTCTCTCTTTCACTCACTTCCTAAACAATAGCACGCGCCACCGCCACGCACTAGCAAAGATCTTTAGGACAGAAGGCGATAACAGATAGATAGATAGATAGATAGATAGATAGATAGATAGATAGATAGATAGATAGACGAAGAAGAAGACAGAAAGAAAGACAGATAGATAGATAGATAGATAGATAGATAGATAGATAGATAGACAGATAGATAGATAGATAGACAGATAGATAGATAGATAGATAGATAGATAGATAGATAGATAGATAGATAGATAGATAGATAGATAGATAGATAGATAGATAGATAGATAGATAGATAGATAGATAGATCGATAGATTGATAGATCTGGCGTGGTAAAAACACTACTGCTTTGGTTTAAAGGGGGCGCTTACAATCAACAAAAACTTTAGAAATTCCTTGTTACTACTTTAACTGAAATCAAGTTCAATGTGGTTCATTGGTTGTGTGTATGAATTTTAACCCTGTGTGTGTGTGTGTGTGTGTGTGTGTGTGTGTGTGTGTGTGTGTGTGTGTGTGTGTGTGTGTGTGTGTGTGTGCAGCGCCCCCCTCAGTTCGCATCGTGCACTCGGGCCAGACGTGCAGCGTGGAGGAGGAGAGATACAGCGAGAGAGTTTACACCGTCAGAGAGGGAGAGACGCTGGAGCTGCAGTGTCTGGTGACGGGACACCCACGACCACAGGTAACTAAACTATAACCCCTATCTCCTATCCCCTAACTCCTACCCTCCTAACCCCTAACTCCTATCCCCTACTCTCCTAACCCCTAACCCAAGACCACAGGTAACTAAACTATAACCTCTATCTCCTGTCCCCTAACCCCTACCCTCCTAACCCCTATCTCCTATCCCCTACTCTCCTAACCCCTAACTCCTATCCCCTACCCTCCTAACCCCTAACCCAAGACCACAGGTAACTAAACTATAACCCCTATCTCCTATCCCCTAACCCCTACCCTCCTAACCCCTAACTCCTATCCCCTACCCTCCTAACCCCTAACCCAAGACCACAGGTAAATAAACTATAACCCCCTATCCCTTACCCCTAACCCAAGACCACAGGTAAATACTGTACCTATAACCCCCTATCCCTTACACCTAACCCACGACCACAGGTAAATACTGTACCTATAACCCCCTTACCATTAACCCCTAACCCCTATCCCTTACCCCTAACCCAAGACCACAGGTAACTAAACTATAACCCCTATCCCCTAACCCTAATCCCTTACCATTAACCCCTAACCCCTATCCCTTACCCCTTACCCACGACCACAGGTAACTAAACTATAACCCCCTTACCATTAACCCCTAACCCAAGACCACAGGTAATTAAACTATAACCCCCTTACCATTAACCCCTAACCCCTAACTCAAGACCAGAGGTAACTAAACTAACCTTAACGTTTACCCCTACCCCCTACCCCCTATCCCACGACCACAGGTAAATAAACTATAACCCCTATCTCCTATCCCCTATCCCCTATCCCCTATCTCCTATCCCCTAACCCTTACCCTCCTAACCCCCTAAACCGTAACCCCTAACCCAAGACCACAGATAAATACTGTACCTATAACCCCTATCTCCTATCCCCTACCCCCTACCCCCTAACCCTTACCCCTAACATTAACCCCTAACCCAAGACCACAGGTAACTAACCCCTACCATCGACCCTAACCATTGACCCAAGACCACAGGTAGATAAACTAACCTTAACCGTACCCCCTATCCCCTATCCCCTACCCTCCTAACCTCCTAACCCATAACCCCTAACCCAAGACCACAGGTAACTAAATACTTTACCTATAACCCCTATCTATTAACCCTATCCCAAGACCACAGGTAACGACTGACTAAACCCTGAAACCCTAACCCCTAACATTAACCCCCTTACCCAAGATCACAGGTTAATACTGACTAACCCCTAACCATAGATACAATAACCCTACCCCGGTCACTCTACATATTGGAGGGATAATGAACATATAGTAGATTATAGGCTATGTTCCAGTCCCCATCCTTCCCTGTTATTTAGTCTGGTAGAAACAGATTTAGTTTGTCCCAATACATGATGTCAGATGCAGCATGCTGATTGGTACCCCAAAGAAAGGGGGACGCAAAAATAGTTACTTTACAGTTTGCTTGAAGGCCCACTTCCCCGGTGGAAATATGAAGGTGTATTGAACTCTGAGATCCTATGTAGTATAAATGTGCAAAACATTTTAGAAATCGGATCATCCTAGCCTGAGAAAAGGCAGACAGAGTGTTTTATGGTCTCACTGTCTAACCCTACATTTTCCCATGTGTGACATCACGCATGGTAAAATGTAGGGTTAGGATTAACAGGACAGCTGGGCCAAGGGAAGACTGAGGGAAGAAAAACCTCATTCATTATATTAAAATAGTGATTTTATAATGATAGAACCCTTCCCAAGTGTTGACAGTGGAAATGCAAATTAATGGGTCCCATACCAAACCGTACCGCTCAGTGCAAACGAGGCTGTAGCGTTATTTAAAAGGCACGATGCATAAATCTGAGGTATAGATTTTATGTTCACAGCTGTAAACTTGACAGCATAATTTCTTCATTACATCGTCAATAATCAGGTTAGAATCAGCTGTTTTATTCCCTCCTCTCTCTCTCTCCCTCTCTCTCTGTCTCTCTCTTTCTCTCCCTCTCTCCCTCCCTCTCTCTCTCCCGCTCTCTCCCTCACTCGCTCTCTCTCCTTCTCTCTCTCTTTCTCTCTCTCTTTTTCTCCCTCTCTCTCTCTCTCACTCTCTCTTTCTCCCTCCCTCTCTCTCTCACTTTCTCCCTCCCTCCCTTTACCTCTCTCTCGCTCTCTCTATCTCTCCCTCCTTCTTTTTGCTGTCAGTCTGTTAAGGCTATAAATAGAGCAGCTGCTGGCACACACACACATACAGTCTGAATCCACACACACACACACACACACACACAAAACACATATACATACACACACACACACACACACAAACACATATACATACACACACACACACACACACACACACACACACACTGTTAAATACACACTTTGCTATTTTTTCTGCCTCTCTGCGTCACTGCAGATCTCGGCTCCCTCCGCATTTTCTTTCATCCTCTTCATCATCTTTAACGCCTTTCACTTCTCTCTCTCTCTCTCTCCCTCTGTCTCTGCCGCTCTCTCTCTTCCTCTCTCTCTGTATCTCTCTCTCTCTCTGTCTCTCTCTCTCTCTGTCTCTTTCTCTCTCTCCCTCTGTCTCTCTCTCCCTCTCACCCTCCCTCTCTCTCTCTGTCTCTCTGTCTCTCTCCCTCTCCCTCTCTCTCTCTCTCTCCCTCTCTCTTTTTTCCTCTCTCTTTCTCTCTGTCTCTCTCTCTCCCTCTTTCTCTCTCTCTCTCTCTCTCTCCCTCTCTCTCTCTGATTTAAGATACATTTTCTTCTTAAATAGGCTAAATGCCGAAAATGCATTTTTATCAAATTTGATTTATAAAATGAAAACACGCTAACCTGGTCCTACCAGACCATCGTACTTCATTTCATTTGTACAGAAGGTCTGGAATCGCTCAATTGACAAATGTTAACTCACTTGAAGGCGGGTGTCTGTTGAAGTTTAAAACTATTGGATCTGCCCCGGCTTCTGAGCCACTACCTCTGTTCGCTGATTGGACCGGCAGAAATCTGGCTGAGAAAACCTGTGAATATACCGCAGACCCAGACTGACTACTGAAGGGAAATGAAAATTGAGCGGAAGGCGGTAGGCGGGCGGTGCCAGGCTAAAGAAGTCTGTATCCAAAATACTTTGGTCACTAATATGTTGTATAAATGAACACACCAGCAGTGTCTGGCCTTCAGAAGCGCCCACACACAGTCCAATTTCTATCCAACCGGGAAAAATGAAGAGACCAGTCTGGATTGTCCTTCAATCTTCATCTCTACATTACTTATTGAAAATTCTCTTAATGACTAAAAATGTATTGGGAGTTTGGTAGAAATGTTGTCAGTAGTTTATAGTATAAAACCAAAATGTTCATTCTACTCAAACATATGCCTATAAAGAGTAAAACGAGAGACACTGAACATTTGGAGTGGTCTCTTCGTTTATTCTAGAACTGTATAAGAAAATACAATAGGGCTTAAAAGAAAACACACACAGTCACAATAAATAATAAAATTAAACGTATGAATTAGAGCTGCAACGATTAACCGACGAATCGATTATTAAAATAATCGCCAACTATTTTGATAATCGATTATTCGTTTCGAGTAATTTTTTAATTAAACATCTCCAAATTCTCTGATTTCAGCTTCTCAAATGTGAATATTTTCTGGTTTCTTTAATCCTATTATGACAGTAAACTGAAATGTCTGTGTGTTTTGGACATAACGATACATTTGAGGACGTCAACATGGAAATTGACAACATTTTTCACAATTTTCCGACATTTTCGGACCAAAACACTAATCGATTAATAATCCTATTATCGACAGATTAACACTGTCAAAATAATCGTTAGTTGCAGCCCTGGTATGAATATATTAAGAATAAAAAACATGAATTCAGTCGCAGTGATAAAAACAGTTATGTTTATTTAATGAATCATAGTTCCCATGGGCGATTTGAGAGAAAATGTAGGCCTTGAGTTACACATAATGCCGTCATTGAAATAGATTGTTTTTTTTTTTTTTTTTTATATTTTTAACTTTACGTCAGTGAAAAACGCTGTGTTCGTTCGCCAAAATCTCTTCCTTTGTCTTTCCTACAAACTGCAGCTGCCAAAAAAGAAGTATGTACTTATTATGCAGTGTGCTGCTACAACTGGGACATGCAGAATTGGCCGTGTTCCAATCCCTCATAACGTAAAGGAATACTTCACCCATACGGAACCGGCGTTCTATCATTATAAAATCACTATTATAATATAATGAATGAGGTTTTTCTTCCCTCAGTCTTCCCTCAGTCTTCCCTTGGCCCAGCTGTCCTGTTAATCCTAACACTACATTTTTTGATTGTGTGATGTCACACATGGGAAAATGTAGGGTGAGACCATAAAACACTCTTTCTGCCTTTTCTCAGGCTAGGATGAACCGATTTCTAAAAATGTTGCACCTTTATACTACATAGGATCTCAGGGTTCAATACACCTTCATATTCCCACCGGTGAAGTAGGGCTTTAAGGTGAAGTAGGGCTTTGATGCTATACTTCGTAGGATGGTAGAAATGGATTTACCCTTCGTTCCAATCCCCATACTCTTTCCTTTCTTTTTCCTCTTCACAGCAGACCCGGGTTAGAATCCAGCCCGGGTCGTTCTCTGCATGTCATTCCCTCTGTCTGTCTGTCTGTCTGTCTGTCTGTCTGTCTGTCTGTCTGTCTGTCCTCTTCACAGCAGACCCGGGTTAGAATCCAGCCCGGGTCGTTCTCTGCATGTCATTCCCCTCTCTGTCTGTCTGTCTGTCTGTCCTGTCTCCTGTCTGTCTGTCTGTCTGTCCTCTTCACAGCAGACCCGGGTTAGAATCCAGCCCGGGTCGTTCTCTGCATGTCATTCTCCTCTCTGACACATTTCATCTCCGTCTCTACAACACTGTCTAATAAAAAGCAAAAAATAAAATGCCCCAAAAAATATATCCGTGGGGCATTGCTGTTTTTTTTCTCTAAAATAATTCTCAGACTGTCAGCATCCTTGGCATACCTGCAGCAGTGTAACTAAGTGTGTGTGTGTGTGTGTGTGTGTGTGTGTGTGTGTGTGTGTGTGTGTGTGTGAGCGTGAGCGTGGTGCATTCAAACACTGCAGCGTTGACGTGTAAATGTGAATGAGTGAGAGAGAGTTTACATAAGAGGCTGTTATATCAGACCCAATACAGACACACACAGTAATACATTTAATATATTTGTGTGTGCGTGTGTGCGTGTGCGTGTGTGTGTGTGTGCGTGTGTGTGTGTGCGTGTGTGTGTGTGTGCGTGTGTGTGTGTATTTGTTAAGATGATGAAAGCAGGGTAATTACTTCCTTCATTCTTTTGTTTTTAAATTGTCAAAAAAAAATCCCGTTTTGAAATCCTGTATAGTGGTAGTAATTAAACAGCTTATTTTGGTTAAACCTCCTTGGAGGAACTTTTAAATATTTCTGAAACAGTCTCATTTTTCCTTTGATTATCATAAATTACATCTGTTTGGAAACAGCAAACGAGACCATCAGCGTAAACCCCAAAAGATTTACAACAGGCAGATGGGAAAAGCCTGTGTTTATGAACGCTACTAAATCACAGTTTACTTTGCTTCACCATGGTCATATTACCATTATTAATCTGACAGTCACACAGATAGATAGATAGATAGATAGATAGATAGATAGATAGATAGATAGATAGATAGATAGATAGATAGATAGATAGATAGATAGATAGATAGATAGATCATATTACCATTATTAATCTGACAGTCACACAGATAGATAGATAGATAGATAGATAGATGGATAGATGGATAGATGGATAGATGGATGGATAGATAGATAGATAGATAGATAGATAGATAGATAGATAGATAGATAGATAGATCATATTACCATTATTAATTTGACAGTCACACAGATAGATAGATAGATAGATAGATAGATAGATAGATAGATAGATAGATAGATAGATAGATAGATAGATAGATGGATAGATGGATAGATGGATAGATGGATGGATAGATAGATAGATAGATAGATAGATAGATAGATAGGTCATATTACCATTATTAATCTGACAGTCACACAGATAGATAGATAGATAGATAGATAGATAGATAGATAGATAGATAGATAGATAGATAGATAGATAGATAGATAGATAGATCATATTACCATTATTAATTTGACACAGATAGATAGATAGATAGATAGATAGATAGATAGATAGATAGATAGATAGATAGATAGATAGATAGATAGATAGATAGATAGATAGATAGATAGATAGATAGATAGATAAATAGATAGATCATATCACCATTATTAATCTGACACAGTCACATATAAATACATTACCTCATGGCCATGCATCCTGACGTCTCTCTTTCACTCGTTTCCTAAAGTGATTTGTTGAATTATAAAGATCTACCAGGCTGGGCAGAGATTTTAGTTATGTAACTTTATTTAAATTTACAACAGAAACATTAACCTTGGTTGTTTTCCTAATCGCATACTCTTTCTTTTTTCTATCGGGGGCGGCAGTGGCGAAGTGGGTAGGAAGTTCGCCTCTGGTGTGCAGGGTCGGAGGTTCGATCCCCCGTCTCCCCCGCCACATGTCGAAGTGTCCCTGGGCAAGACACTGAACCCCGAATTGCTCCCGATGTTAGCTTGTAGCTGCAACCTCCCTACGTGGTGCTGCTGCTATCGGTGTATGAGTGTGTGTGACTGGGTGAATGTGTACAAAAACAATGTAAAGCGCTTTGAGTCTGTGATAAACGGAGATATAGCGCTATACAAGTCCATTTACTATCCTACATACTACATCCGACGATAAAAATAATCTAGTTAGGATGCAGTAGGCATACTATTGGGACATACTTTTACTCTCTTATTTCTTCATAACATTGCGCCTTGGTCTTGCCTCTTGCTTTTATATCCGTCTCATCCCCGTTTGTTTTCATATGGAGGCTTCGTCGATGTGACGTCACTTCACGTGCGCATTGGATTGTGGGTCAGAATCGCCCAAATAGGATGCAGTTTTCAACACTAACAATCTTGGCCGCATGAAGTAGGACATCCGGGTACTTCTAACCATCCTAAAATCTGGCCACAAGAATCGGGACATCCTAAATCTTTTTTCTACATACTATATAGTAGAAAGTATGCGATTCGGAATGCAACCCTTGTTTAGAGCAAGGCAAGGCAGGCAAGGCAATTTTATTTATAGAGCACATTTCAGGCACAGGGCCACTCAAGGTGCTTCACAGGGTTAAAATCAAGAGAGTCTCAGCGGACCTCAGACTCTCTGGCAGTCCGTTCCAGACATTGGGCGCATAAACGCTGAATGCCGCCTCTCCTTGTTTAGTCCTAGCTCTGGGGACTTTTAAAAGACCTGTCCCAGACGACCTAAGGGCCCTGGGCGGCTCATAACGTATCAGCAGATCAGTAATATATTTTGGCCCTAAACCATTTAAGGCTTTGTAGACCATCATCAATATTTTAAAATCAATTCTTTGAGTGACTGGAAGCCAGTGTAAAGACCTCAGAACTGGGGTAATGTGATCTCCTTTTTTTGTCCTAGTGAGGACTCGAGCAGCAGCGTTCTGAATTAGCTGAAGCTGTCTGATAGATTTTTTAGGAAGGCCTGCAAAGACACTATTACAGTAGTCAAGTCTACTAAAGATAAATGCATGGACAAGTTTTTCTAAGTCCTGCTGAGATATTAACCCTTTAATTCTCGATATATTTTTAAGGTGGTAGTAGGCTGATTTATTGATGAGGAGAGGATGAGATGCATCCTAGCAGGTTAAAGCAATTTGCTATTTTTTTTATAGTCCCTGGGCAGGTAGGAAGAATAAATACCACAAAACTATTAATAGTATAAACAAGACACATTCTATACAGCTCTGGAAAACATGAAGGGACCACTCCAAATGTTCAGTGTCTCTCGTTTTACTATTTATAAGCATATGTTTGAGTAGAATGAACATTTTGGTTTTATGATATAAACTACTGACAACATTTCTACCAAATTCACAATAAATGTTGTCATTAAAGAGCATTTCCATCAAGTAATGTAGAGATGAAGATTGAAGAAAAATCCAGACTGGTCTCTTAATGTTTTCTGTAGCTGTATACACACTAAAATTATCTTTATTCTGTTGTGAGTGTTTTAGCTTTCATGTTGTAGCCACAGTTTTGTTAATGAGAGAGTGTGTTCTGTGTGTGGTCAAACACATCCAGGATTTTAAGCTAATTAATCGTCAGGTCGCTGGTTTGAGGCTGTTAACCGCCTGTCTGCACCATTCCATCTGGCTGTGTGTGTGTGTGGGAGGGGCGGGGGGGTGTCTGTGTGTGTGTGTGTGTCTGTCTGCACCATTCCAGCTGGCTGCGTGTGCGTGTGTGTGTGTGTGTGTGCGTGCGTGAGTATGTCCGTGTTTGTGTGCTAGTTAGTTTGTGTGTGTGTGTGTGGGAGGGGGCGTGTGTGTTTGTGCATGCATCAGTGTGTCCGTGTTTCGGTGTTTGTGTGTTTGTGTGTGTATGCGTCAGTGTGTCCGTGTTTGTGTGTGTGTTTCTGTGTGTGTGTGTGTGTGTGTGTGTGTGTGTGTGTGTGTGTGTGTGTGTGTGTGTGTGTGTGTGTGTGTGTGTGTGTGTGTGTGTGTGTGTGTGTGTGTGTGTGTGTGTGTGTGTGCATGCGTGAGTGTGTCCGTGTTTGTGTGCTAGTTAGTTTGTGTGTGTGTCTTTCTTTGTGTGTTAGTTTGTCTGTGTGTGTGTGTTACTTTTTGTGTGTGTCCCTGTCTGCGTGTGTTTGTGTGTGTGCGTTGTTGCATGTGTGTACATGTGTGTGCGTGTGTGTGTGTGTGTGTGTGTGTGTGTGTGTGTGTGTGTGTGTGTGTGTGTGTGTGTGACACTCAGGTAGAGACAGAATCAGGTGGAAAATCTGCTGATAGAGGCAGGAGTGGAAGCAAAGTTTATTTTTTTTTTTCATGCAGCGAAAAAACAGCATGAAATAGGTCAAAGTAACTTTCCATAAGTCTGACTAGAAAAGGACTTCCTGATTATGAATGCACAAACTATGGCAGCAAATGAGTGTCATCGGATTTTGAAAATAAAAAGCCATTGAATTTTGAGCACTGAATATTTATGCATTGAAATAACTTATCTGAATCTTTTGCAGCATTGAAATAATTTATCTGAATTTTTTGCCTCTGAATTTATCTCATTACATTTTAAACAACTCATTTTCACCTTTATTTTACAATGTTCTCAAAGTCAACGTTAAAAAATTCAATGTGCCAAATTCAACTGCAAAATCCCATGTATGAAATTCAGAGTAAAACTTTGGGGACCCAAGGAAAAGCAATCGATCATAGATGCTAGATCGCGTTCAAACAAAGAGAGCCAGTGGGAATATTAGCTCGTTGCCTTGGATACCCCTGACTGATGCAGGAAGGCAAATCAGGTTTTATTCAGTGCTTAAAATTCAATGGCTTTTTATTTTCAAAATCCGATGACACTCATTTACTGCCATAACAAACTCTCATTTACTGCCATAACAAACTCTTCTAAAAATTGAGAGCAAATAATCTGTATTCATCTATAGTAAAACTTGTGTTATATGTAATTTAGAGTTCCTGTAATTTTACTTTCAGTTTGTGGACTAAAGCGGTAGTGTTTTCACCACGCCAGCTGTTGTTCCTGGGTGAGCGTATACCCATGACAAAGGCATTAAGAAAACCTATATGATAATAGCATTCTTTGGGGCGCTCCGGTGGCATAGTGGATAGAGTATGTACCATATTGGCTCCGGCCTTTGTTACAGTGGTCGCGGGTTCAAATCCGACCTGTGTACCTTTACTGCAGGTCATCCTCCCTCTCTCTCTCTCTCTCTCTCTCTCTGTCTCCCTATTTCAACTCTGTACTGTCTAATAAAGCTTGAAAATGCCCAAAAGTTATCTTAAAACAAAAGAAAATAGCATTCTCTTTGCACTGATGGTCTCGTTTGCTGTAACATGTCATTCATGATCATCTTGAGGAAAAATTTGACTGTTTCAGAAATATTTCAAAGTTCCTCAGAGCACCTTTAATGACAAAGCTTTGATCTTCATATGAATATTACATTATTACATTTCTGATATTTTCAAAACAGTTTCCAGCCGGTTTGTTTGTCTATTCCCTTGTGCTCCAGATTTTTATGATCATGTTTAATCAGTAATTACAGAGAGACACGGACAGATGGAGGAGTGTGTGTGTGTGTGTGTGTGTGTGTGTGTGTGTGTGTGTGTGTGTGTGTGTGTGTGTGTGTGTGTGTGTGTGTGTGTGTGTGTGTGTGTGAGAGAGCAGGTTGGAGGGAGAACTGACCAACAGATGCTGAACCAGGACAAATCTGGACCATGTACACACACTGACACACACACACACACTTGGGAAAATGTAGGGTTAGACAGTGAGACCATAAAACACTCTTTCTGCCTTTTCTCAGGCTAGGATGATCCTATTTCTAATTTATTTGCACATTTATACTCCACAGGATCTCAGAGTTCAATACACCTTCATTTCCACCGGTGAAGTAGGTCTTTAAACATATTTTTAAGCCTTAATTTTATTTTATTTTATTTCCCTGTATAGATCCGTTGGACTAAGACAGCGGGTGGAGCCTCCGATCGCCCGGGTGATTCCTCTCTGAACAACGAGACACTGAAGATCCATAAGATAACGCGCCACCAGGGAGGGAGGTATTACTGCAAGGCGGACAACGGCCTGGGCTCGCCCTCCATACGGTCCATAAGGGTGGACGTCTACTGTAAGAACACACACGGACAGACACGGACAGACAGACAGACAGACAGACAGACAGACACACACACACACACACACACATGGACAGACAGACAGACAGACAGACACACACACACTTACGACTGCACTCACTTACTTCTTACTAACTCACTCACTCACACAGACAGCCATACAGACAGACAGACATACAGACAGACAGACAGACAGACAGACACACGCTTACGAGCGCATTCTCTCACTCACTCACTCACTTACTTCTAACTAACTCACTCACTCACTCACTCACTCACAGACAGACAGACACACACGCACACACACACACACACACACGCACACACACACACACACACACACACACACACACACACACACACACACACACACACACACACACACTTTGCAGGGGAATAGGCTACATTTTCATGAAACTTTGCCAGTTGTTACCAAATTTGTGTACAGCATATTTTCATTTTATAAATCAAAAGATACTCTGTCCAGGTCTGAAAGATGCAGTCAGGGCAAAATAGGTAGATCAGGCATTTAACATATGAACAAATCCTTCTGTAATAACCTTCAGAATAGCGCTAAGAATGATTAAAAATGGAGGGGGCGCCCAAAGCTCAGTAGGTAGGGCACCCCCCCCCCCCCCTGGGCCAGGCCCAGCAGCAGACCCGGGTTCGATTCCAGCCCGCGGTCGTTCTCTGCATGTCACTCCCCTCTCTGCCCCATTTCACCTCTGTCTCTCTGCACTGTCAATAAAGCATGAAAAATGCCCAAAAAATATCTTTAAAAAATAAATAAATGATTATGGAAAGTTTAGTTGATGTAAGTGCTTCAGAAGTTGAGATTTTTTGGTTCAGAGTATTAAAAATAAAGAAATTGGTTTAAAAAAAACAACATTAGTAAATTAAACCTGCAAACCGCGAGCGTTGTTGCATAACAGTCACTACATCCTGCAGGATATTTTTTCTTTCTGAGATTAACATGGTTTTAAAGTGGCACCTGAAGGCATCGTGGCTGAGTGCTGCCTTCAGGGCGCGTAGGCTTTCACAAACACAACGTTTTTCTACAGAAAACTGCACCAACAAAACAGGAGAAATCATTAAAGGTGCAGTCAGTGATTCTGGAGAACGCTTGTTGTCAAATTTAGTTTTTGTCAAAATCAGTGAATATCTCCTCATGATCTGCTACCTGTGTGTGTGTGTGTGTGTGTGTGTGTGTGTGTGTGTGTGTGTGTGTGTGTGTGCTGGAGCAAAAATGCAGTGTTGATACACAGCCTAGACTCTGTGTAAAATGGTATGTATTACAGTACAGACAGGTAGCAGATCGTGAGGAGATATTCACAGATTTTTACAAAATCCTCCCTCCATAGAGGCTCAGTCCTCTTCACAGCAGACCCGGGTTAGAATCCAGCCCGGGTCATTCTCTGCATGTCATTCCCCTCTCTGTCTGTCTGTCTGTCTGTCTGTCTGTCTGTCTGTCTGTCTGTCTGTCTGTCTGTCCTCTTCACAGCAGACCCGGGTTAGAATCCAGCCCGGGTCGTTCTCTGCATGTCATTCCCCTCTCTGTCTGTCTGTCTGTCCTCTTCACAGCAGACCCGGGTTAGAATCCAGCCCGGGTCGTTCTCTGCATGTCATTCCCCTCTCTGACACATTTCATCTCCGTCTCTACACACTGTCTAATAAAGAAAAAGAAATAAAGAGAGAAGGAAATGTTTTATTATCACATTGGCTTTAAAGCTGGGGTGGAGGATTTGGGGTGAAAATAGCAGTTTGGATAGAGATTTGAATTCAAATACCTCAACCGCTCCACTTGTTCTCTTTGGTCCCTCCCCTATGGTCCCTCCCTGACACGCTCTACACACCAACAACGTCGTGCCAAAGTGAATGGACAGTCCCAACAGCCAATAAGAACAGAGAATCGGAGCCTCGCTCTGATTGGTCAAAGTGTACAGCTCATGTTAACTTTGACCAATCAGAAATCACATATCTTATCTTATCTTATGTTGTATTCATGGTAAATAATGTTTATAGTATATTATATTCATATTTATGGTATATTTATAATATTGTCATCTTATGTTAGATTGTATTATGTTATATTGTATCTTATTATATTATATTATGTTCTGTTATGTTATGTTGTGTAAGCGTAGAAAATGATATATTTTAGAGGTTAAAATATGAATATATATATTATATTTTTAGTGTATTATATTTATAGTATTATATTATGTTATATTGTATTATGTCATATTGTATCTTGTTGTATTGTATTATATTATATTATGTATTTGCAGAGAGTTATATATTTGTAAACGTTAAAAAAAATATATATATATATATATATAGTATATATACAGTATATGCATTTTTCTTTTATATATGTAATTAATAATGGTAAATGAAGGTGTTAATAATGAACTTACTATTATTGTAAAAAGGGTCGGCATAATAAGCCTCGGCTTCAGCCTAGACCTTTTCGGCCATTATTTTTTTATTTTTTATTTTTTTTTATTGATCGCATGTGATGTGCTTTGATGGACCGAAATAAATATTTTTACTACTACTACTACTACATACCCCAGCTTTAAATGCCAGACTGTGTGGGCTTGGTATATTTCCAAAGGACTTTCCAGAGACACAGTGTTGTTCGTTGATGATGCGTTCAGGTTCAGTTTGTTGTTTCTCAGTGTGAAGTGAATTATCTTCCATTAGCGTCTCAGCTGGTGACCAAACTCATTACAACCACGCAGTCTGATTGGTCCGCTGTGTGTGTGTGTGTGTGTGTGTGTGTGTGTGTGTGTGTGTGTGTGTGTCTGTTTGTGTGTGTGTGTGAGGTGGTAGACTGTGTGTGTGTGTGTGTGTGTGTGTGTGTGTGTTTGTGTGTGTGCGTGTGTGTGTGAGTGTGAGAGAGTCTGAGAGTGTGTGTAAGTGTGTTTGCGTGCATGCGTGTCTGTATGTAAGGGAGAGAGTGTGTGTGTGTGTGTGTGTGTGTGTGTGTGTGTGTGTGTGTGTGTGTGTGTGTGTGTGTGTGTGTGTGCGTTCAATGTGTTTTCAGCACATTATAACTCGCCCCAGGCCCTCCATTAATTACCCCCGCCACAGGAGAACTGACCCCAGAGTTTAGAAAACAAACAAACTTCTATTGAACTAAAGATGCTGCTGCTCTTACAAAAATTAAGAGACCAGTCTGGATTTTTCTTAAATCTTCATCTCTACATTACTTGTTGAAAATGCTCTTTAATGACAATATTTTTATTGTGAATTTGGTAGAAATGTTGTCAGTAGTTTATATTATAAGATCAAAATGTTCATTCTACTCAAACATATGCCTCTAAAGAGCAAAACAAGAGACATTTGGAGTGGTCTCTTCATTTTTTCCCGGAGCTGTAAATACTTGACTCTGGACATATTAACACTAAATAGCTCAAGTTGCCCCTATCCAGATTTCTAAATGATCAGGTGGCACCTATGGGATTTGTACCATGAACGTGTTAACATTTAAAATCTGATTATCTCAGATCCAATTCAGGCCTCAATCATTTGTGGAAATAAATGCAATGTTTATCTGATATATCTAACAAAAAATGGATTATACTGTAGTTGAAAAATCGGAAGACAAGGCAGTGTAATTTTTTTTTTTTTTTTTTAACCTTTATTTCTACAGGTAAATCCCATTGAGACCGAAGACTCTTTTGCAAGGGAGACCTGTTCCCATTTACACGTTACCATCCACACACACATTCATACACCGATAGCAGCAGGCTAACTATCGACATTCACACGAGGCAAGGTGGGTGAAGTGTCTTGCCCAAGGACACAACAACTATGTCACAAGTGGCAGGGCGGGGATCGAACCTCCAACCCTTTGATCATCGGCCAACCCGCTCAACCAACTGAGCCACAGTCGCCCCAAATATGTCCGACTTTATCATTAAAAAGAGAAAAAAAGATGTCCGCACATCTGAGTGGATGACATGTGAATCAGAGGAAGGTGCAGTAAAACTATAGGGAAAAACTCCAGCACAATGTCTCGTTTTAAAATTTTTTACAAATAATTTACAAAATGTAGAGTGATGAACAGGCAAAACATCTCAAAATTGACCAGCGCTTGAAAAAATATGTTAATAAAGTTGTCAGTATGATTTTGAGGAAAACAAATGCATTTAATCCAGCGTTATTCCAGGCTGTAACATAAAGAAATGTGGGAAAAATTAAGCGCTGTGAATATTTTTTTGTATGCACTGTATTGCCTTGCACACAAATTAAAGGCCTACTTCACCGGTTGGAACATGAAGGTGTATTGAACTGGGAAATCCCATTTATTATAAATGTGCAAAAAAAATTGAAATCGGATCATCTCAGCCTGAGAAAAGGCAGAAAGAGTGTTTTATGGTCTCACTGTCTAAAGGCCTTTGCACACCAGGCGTGGCGCGAATAAACGCCACGTAAAAGCGAATGTTTTGAAATGTGAATTTTGTCGCGTCTCACTTTAAGAAGCGACGTCCCAGAACAATCCAACTCAGTTCGAAAAAATAAAAAACGCAAAGTCACGATGCGAAATGACGGCGCTGGTGTGGAAGCTTGTATTGACTCTGTATACGGTCGTTAATTAACGGATTAATCGCACGAATAAAACGGGCCCGGTGTGAAAAGGCCTTAACCCTACAGTTTCCTTACTGTGACATCACAGTAAGGGTTAGGATTAACAGGACAGCTGGGCCAAGGGAAGACTGAGGAAAGACTGAGGGAAGAAAAACCTCATTCATTATATTTTAATAGTGATTTTATAATGATAGAACGCTGGTTCCGTATAGGTGAAGTATTCCTTTAATCCATTTTACCCCAATTTTCCCCTCTCTCTTTCTCCCCCAGACCTGGATGACCCAGTTATCACAGTGCATCAGAGCGTGGGAGAGGCGAAGGAGCAGTTTTATTTTGAGCGCACGGTGTTTCTGCGCTGCGTGGCCAACAGTAATCCACCTGTCCTGTACACCTGGCGGAGAGGCAGGGAGGTGCTCAGCCAGGGGTCTGACGCAGGGGTCGAAATCTACGAACCATTCTTCACTCAGGTAAAGAGACAGACAGACAGGTAAAGAGACAGACAGGTAAAGAGACAGACAGATGGACAGACGGGCAGACAGACAGGTAAAGAGACAGACAGACAGGTAAAGAGACAGACAGATGGACAGACGGGCGGGCAGACAGACAGACAGACAGACAGGTAAAGAGACAGACAGATGGACAGACGGGCGGGCGGGGCGGGCGGGCAGAGAGACAGACAGAGACACAGGTAAAGAGACAGACAGGCGGACAGACAGACAGACAGACAGACAGACAGAGGTAAAGAAATACACACACAGAAAGACAGACAGATACACACAGGTAAATAAATACACACACAGAGACACGGACGGACGGGCGGACAGACAGACAGACAGACAGACAGAGACACAGACAGACAGACTCACTCACACACACAAACACACAGTCGTGATAATCTGAGCTCCAGGCAAAGAAAAGATTTTCTCTCTTAATCGTTTGTCGTCTAGACATTTGCATATAAACTGTGTGTGTTTGTGTGTGTGTGTGTGTGTGTGTGTGTGTGTGTGTGTGTGTGTGTGTGTGTGTGTGTGTGTGTGTGCGTGCGTCTGTCTGTGTGTGTGTGTGTGTGTGTGTGTGTGTGTCTTTGCGTGCGTGCGTCTGTCTGTCTGTGTGTGTGTGTGTGTGTGTGTGTGTGTGTGTGTCTGTCTGTCTGTCTGTCTGTCTGTGTGTGTGTGTGTGTGTGTGTGTGTGTGTGTGTGTGTGTGTGTGTGTATGTTCCAGGGAGAGACAAAGATCTTGAAGCTGAAGAACCTTCGCCCTCAGGACT
>CM049408.1:30380000-30382500 GCA_026929865.2 Hyperoplus lanceolatus
TCAGATTATTTCACTTTTTATAAATCAAATCCAGTTTTTTTATGCCGAGTCATGACGGGGCGTCAGGGACACAGTCAGCACTTTTTAAGGAGATTTTTCTCTTTCGTATAAATCATTTTGACTTCAGTCTGTGTGTGTGTGTGTGTGTGTGTGTGTGTGTGTGTGTGTGTGTGTGTGTGTGTGTGTGTGTGTGTGTGTGTGTGGTGCGTGCGTGCGTGTGTGTGCGTGCGTGTGTGTGTTTAGAAAACATAAATTATTATTTAATTACTTACTTTTGATCAATTTTTCTCCACATTTGTTTATGTACTTTGTAGCATTTTATTAATGTACGCTTTTAGAATCCAGCCCGGGTTGTTCTCTGCATGTTATTTCCCTCTCTGTCTGTCTGTCTGTCTGTCTGTCTGTCTGTCTGTCTGTCTGTCTGTCTGTCTGTCTGTCTGTCCTCTTCACAGCAGACCCGGGTTAGAATCCAGCCCGGGTCGTTCTCTGCATGTCATTCCCCTCTCTGACTAGGGATGACCATGGTTAACCTGTTAACCTGTTAACCGTTAAGAAGATCTTTAACCGGTTAATACTAAAGGTTAAACGGTTAGAAAAATACTAAATCATCTTAATTTCTCTCAAATCCAGACTCTTATTTTTTGCTAAACCGGATGTAAGAAAGTGAACTGTGTCAAAGTGCATTTCCATTGGCTCCTGGTCCCTGAATGGTTTTTAAATGAATATGCCGGTCCTTGGAACAAAAGAAGGTCTGGAGCCCTGCTGTAATGCTTCAGGTATTTCACTATAAATAGGCTACATTAAATCTTAACGGTTAACCGGTTAATAACCGTTAATTCTTGTGGTTAACCGGTTAAGGAAAACATTCTAAATGGCCTTCCCTACTCCCTCCCTATCTCTGACCCGTCCCATCTCTGTCTCTCTAAAGAAAATGCCCAAAAAATAAGTAAAACAGAAAAAGATGAAACTAGTCGGATGTCCCGAGATGTTGCACCATGCCTTTAATACAAGTACGTCATGTAGTTTACTGTGTGGTGTTTCCTCCTTCTGTCTGCTGTGTTTTATTCAAACCCATGACTCACCTTTGTGTGTGTGTGTGTGTGTGTGTGTGTGTGTGTGTGTGTGTGTGTGTGTGTGTGTGTGTGTGTGTGTGTGTGTCAGCTGCTGACCCTGCAGCTTGTCAACTCGATTACCCCCTTACTTATTCAACGCACATCATGCACCTTTTTCTCTCTCTCTCTCTTTCTCTCTTGCTCTCTCTCTCTCTCTCTCTCTCTCTCTCTCTCTGCTGCTAATGGACCGTGTGTGTGTGTGTGTGTGTGTGTGTGTGTGTGTGTGTGTGTGTGTGTGTGTGTGTGTGTGTGTGTGTGTGTGTGTGTGTGTGTGTGTGTGTGTGTGTGTGTGTGTGTGTTGACTCGACTTGAGAGCAACTCCCCAAAGAACTTGAAATAAAAATTGAATGCCATGTTCCAGTCCCCATCCTTCTCTGCTATTTAGTTTTGGTAGAAACAGATTGAGTTTGTCCCAATACATGATGTCAGATGCAGCATGCTGAAAAATACCCAGATGTCCTACTACATCCGGTGGTGATTTTTTTTAAAGTGCTGAAACCAGCAGCTTTATGGAGGTTCTGACCCACAATCCACTGCAGCAGAAGTTACATTATCACATGGACTGAGCCTCCCAGTGAAAACAGCCAGTGATGTAATCTTACTTAGCTGCAATATGGTATAGGAGCATTCGAATCAACAACTGAAACATTTCTTGGGCTCTTCTTGGGGATTTTTCTGAGCTCCTGCACTAGTGTCGGGGGGGGGGGGGGGGGGACACCAGTTTGTAAACGCTGCCATACTGAGAAATGCAGAGAGAGTTTTGTGGAGCTGATAATAGGCTTAATCAACTTTGTGTCAACTCGTTTGGCGATGGCTTGAATGTAACCGACATTCATTCATGTGATAAAGTTACGCACTATAGCTTTTAATTTGCACATAAAACTACTTTTTGTGGTCAGCTGTAGTATGTCGAATAGCATGTGATTTGGAATGCAGGTAAGACAGAGGGAGGGATCACTTTCGTATCGTACAGACAAGCAATAAAAAAATCGCAAAGGAAAATTCGCATTGACCAACAAATAAAAAATATTTTTAAAGATAATCTTTTTGGGGCATTTTTTTATGCCCTTTATTAGTCAGTGTTGGAGAGACAGAGATGAAATGTGTCAGAGAGGGGAATGACATGCAGAGAACGACCCGGGCTGGATTCTAACCCGGGTCTGCTGTGAAGAGGACTGAGACTCTATGGAGGGGGAGGGGTGGGGGGGGGGGGTCTAAAACATTTACAAAATATATAAATTAAGATATTTTTATTAAAGGTGCAGTGTGTAATATGACATCATCAAGAAAGTTCTACAAAGTTCTAGAATGCAACGCTCCCTGGGTAACCCCAACCCTTTGGAATAATAACAGAAGCTACAGTGGCCTTCAAGGACAAGAACAATTCT
>CM049408.1:30427500-30440000 GCA_026929865.2 Hyperoplus lanceolatus
AAAAAGGGGACGCCATTTTGGAATGCATTTATAACGGACAAGACGCCACGGACAAGAAGCAGAGACTGGATACTCGAAAAAACTGTTTCCTGATTTATTTAACAATTTAAAAACAACTTGCAATCAATGATTATCTTGAAGGGAGCTATGAATGCCTGGATATATTTCAAAATAAAAGACAATTTTTTTCTTCCCTAAGCCAATGGGATTCGAGCATTTGGTCTCTCGGAACTATTTTAGTATTTCAAAATAAGAGCGAGACCATCAGTTTACCTTAAGAAACTACAGCTGGAGCTTTTTGGAAGAAGAAGAAGAAGAATCTTATTGTGAAAATTAAAATCTTATATTGTTCCTTGATGATATTATAAATGATGGGAAATCTTTACACTTTTATTCTCTTTTATTTTGAAGGGTTTTATGAGGGCGGGGTTATTATTGAGTTTTGAGTTTATTTTATGTTTTATTTTATTTTATTTTTTATATATATATCATTTTGGAGATGTATGGAGAAAAGAAACTGCCATAATTAAAATAAATCATTAAATACATTAATATGGTGTTAAATGCACAAAAAATAGCCCAAAAATTATATCAAAAATAATAAATAAAGGTACAAATTAATTGTGAAAATGTTTGGTTTCTGTTTATTTTAATTCTGGATTTTTAAACCACATAATGATCGGGTCGAGACACTGCAGGTGAATAGGGTAAGATTATTGAACAAATCCTTCTGTAATAACCTTCAGAATAGTGCTGAGAATGATTATGGAAAGTTTAGTTGATGTAAGTGCTTTAGAAGTTGTAGATTTTTGGTTGAGAGTGTTGAGGAAAAAAAACTATTGTTGAGATAATGTCCGTTAAAGATGGTTGTATAGGAGAAATATACAGACGCAAACAGACAAGGTTTAGTCAAATAAACACCTGAATGTACATTTTGGACCTTTTGATTTATACTAGTATGAAAGAAGACATGTTATGGAAGAGGGAGAGAGAGAGAGAGAGAGAGGGAGAGAGAGAGAGAGTATGAAAGAAGACATGTTATGGAAGAGGGAGAGAGAGAGAGGGAGCGAGAGATAGAGTATGAAAGAAGACATGTTATGGAAGAGGGAGAGAGAGAGAGAGAGAGAGAGAGATAGATAGAGTATGAAAGAAGACATGTTATGGAAGAGAGAGAGAGAGAGAGAGAGGGAGAGAGAGATAGAGTATGAAAGAAGTCATGTTATGGAAGAGGGAGAGAGAGAGAGGGAGAGAGAGAGAGAGAGTATGAAAGAAGACATGTTATGGAAGAGGGAGAGAGAGAGAGAGAGAGAGAGAGAGAGAGAGAGAGAGTATGAAAGAAGTCATGTTATGGAAGAGGGAGAGAGAGAGAGGGAGAGAGAGAGAGAGTATGAAAGAAGTCATGTTATGGAAGAGGGAGAGAGAGAGAGGGAGAGAGAGATAGAGTATGAAAGAAGACATGTTATGGAAGATAAATAGACATTTTTTTAAACTCTAAATGAATTAATAAATGTTTTGACCTGCAGTGTCTCGCCTTAGCCAACAAAAAACGAACGTGTAAAACTTTTCCCATGACATCTAAAACTACTTAAAGCTGCAGTGTGTAGAATTTTGGGTTTTATTTCCTAACAGATTTTGTAGAAAGTAATTATAATATCCACAAGTACGTTTAATTTAGTGCATAATAGCTGAACAATTTTTTTTTTAATTATTATTTTTCCCCTTAAAAAGGGTCTCATATATGTCCATATTTTTGCATATCTTGGACCAAGGCCTAGTGCCGCCATCTTGAAAGTGTCATAGTTGGAATGTCATCAGGTGCATTGTTTAAAATTTAGAATTGTTC
The DNA here is from genome assembly GCA_026929865.2 of Hyperoplus lanceolatus. NCBI lineage: Eukaryota > Metazoa > Chordata > Actinopteri > Uranoscopiformes > Ammodytidae > Hyperoplus > Hyperoplus lanceolatus. The sequence continues at coordinate 30,429,344 of CM049408.1, forward strand.
TTGTCCTTGAAGGCCACTGTAGCTTCTGTTATTATTCTAAAGGGGTGGGGTTACCCAGGGAGCGTTGCATTCTAGAACTTTGTAGAACTTTCTTGATGATGTCATATTACACACTGCACCTTTAAAATACACACTTGGTGCAGTGTAGGACAAGAACAATTCTAAATTTTAAACAATGCACCTGATGACATTCCAACTATGACACTTTCAAGATGGCGGCACTAGGCCTTGGTCCAAAATATGCAGAAATATGGACATATATGAGACCCTTTCTAAGAGGAAAAAATAATAATTAAAAAAAAAAATTCAGCTATTATGCACTAAATTAAATGTACTTATGGATATTATAATTACTTTCTACAAAATCTGCTTGGAAATAAAACCCAAAATTCTACACACTGCAGCTTTAATCAATTTTAACAATTCTGTTTTATAAGACCACTATTCTTTTTTCGTATTTAAAATATTTCTGGTCCAAATTTCACTCCCTAATTCTCTGCAGTAGAAAAACACAAATCTATTCTCCTGTCTGTCCGATAACTGTGTTTATATCTGGATTATGTCTTATTATTTTTTGACTTTATTTTATTTTGAAGGGGTGGGAGTGTGGAGGGGGGGAGGGGAGGGGGGTTCAATAAAAGATATTTTTATAACTGTGATGATTCTCTGCAATAGATTCTCAGACTGAAAGTTGCAATGCATTCTGGGTATTATTATTATTATTATTATTATTATTATTATTATTATTATTATTATTATTAAATTAATAAATACACTCCAAATGTAACATTGAATGGTTTTCTGTCATGGCGTCTTCGTGCTAAGTTATTGTGTGTGTGTGTGTGTGTGTGTGTGTGTGTGTGTGTGTGTGTGTGTGTGTGTGTGTGTGTGTGTGTGTGTGTGTGTGTCTGTGTGTGTGTGTGTGTGGAAGATAGATAGATAGATAGATAGATAGATAGATAGATAGATAGATAGATACACCAAATGTAACATTATATGGTTTTCTGTGTGTGTGTGTGTGTGTGTGTGTGTGTGTGTGTGTGTGTGTGTGTGTGTGTGTGTGTGTGTGTGTGTGTGTGTGTGTGTGTGTGTGGAGCAGACATAAAAAAGAGCACCAAAAAGATATATATATATATATTATCTTTCTCTCTGGATGTCATAAGGAGTCCCTGACGTGTTATCATGTGTCACACTACACCAGATCAGACCATCGATCGTGGCGCCCTGTCACTCACAACCCTGTGTGTGTGTGTGTGTGTGTGTGTGTGTGTGTGTGTGTGTGTGTGTGTGTGTGTGTGTGTGTGTGTGTGTGTGTGTCTGTAGGATCAACTGATATTCTCGAGGCTGTGCGTGACATGAGATGGCCTTCACAAGGTTAACATTTGTATTCTTGGCTACAGAGTTGCGTTTGTCAGCACAACAAATGAATACTATTAACCAATGCATAGTCCTAACAAGGGACAAAAACAGGAGTGTGTGTGTGTGTGTGTGTGTGTGTGTGTGTGTGTGTGTGTGTGTGTGTGTGTGTGTGTGTGTGTGTGTGTGTGTGTGTGTGTGTGTGTGTGTGTGTGTGTGTGTGTGCAGATACTGTACTGTATAAACTATACTGTTATAATGATAGAACGCCGGTTCCGTATTGCTGAAGTCTTCCTTTAAGGTTCTAGTCAGATAAAAATCAACTTCTTCTAACTATTTGTCATTCATGTTTAAAAAAAAAATGTATGCACATATCCTCCCAAAAACTCTCAAGGCCTTTAAAGCTGCAGTGTGTAGAATTTTGGGTTTTATTTCCTAGCAGATTTTGTAGAAAGTAATTATAATATCCATAATTTAATTTAGTGCATAATAGCTGATTTTTTTTTTTTAGAATTATTATTTTTCCCTTAGAAAGGGTCTCATATATGTCCATATTTCTGCATATTTTGGACCAAGGCCTAGTGCCGCCATCTTGAAAGTGTCATAGTTGGAATGTCATCAGGTGCATTGTTTAAAATGTAGAATTGTTCTTGTCCTTGAAGGCCACTGTAGCTTCTGTTATTATTCTAAAGGGGTGGGGTTACCCAGGGAGCGCTGCATTCTAGAACTTTGTAGAACTTTCTTGATGATGTCATATTACACACTGCACCTTTAAGGAACGTATATTGAGTCAATACAAGCTTCCATATCCGAGACGTAATTCCAATTTGCGAAATTGCGGCGATTGTTTCATATTAACTGAGCTCAATATTTGTGAGACAAATTATTTGCATTTTTGTGCCGTTTATTTGCGACGTGTGTCTTTAAAATCGTTGTGATCTTCGTTAGAATTTACGGGCACGGATACTTATCTCTGAAAGTACACATTACCTTTGTACTTAAAGATAGCACTTGAGTAGGCGTCCTTAGCTCAGTTGGTAGGGCGTCCCCCCCCCCCCCATGGGCCTCAGCCAGCAGCGGACCCGGGTTCGATTCCAGCCCGCGGTCGTTCTCTGCATGTCACTCCCCTCTCTGCCCCATTTCACCTCTGTCTCTACACTATCAATAAAGCATAAAAATGCAAAAAAAAATATCTTGAAAAAGAAAAAAGAAGATAGTACTTGAGGAGGCCTACATGTACATGATTACATTGGATTACTTTGAAATAAACACAGAGGTTAATCTAAACTACTGTCTAGAGCTGCAGAGGTCTTCAGAGAGAAACTGGATCTCATATGTTTTCAGTTGAATTTTTTAAGATATTTATTTTTTGGCATTTTTATGCTTTATTGATAGTGTAGAGACAGAGTTGAAATGGGGCAGAGAGGGGAGTGACATGCAGAGAACGACCGCGGGCTGGAATCGAACCCGGGTCCGCTGCTGGCCGAGGCCCATGGGGGGAGGGGACGCCCTACCAACTGAGCTAAGGGCGCCCCCTTTTTCAGTTTATTGAAGTCTTTCTTCCAGAGTGAATAGACATTTATATCTGAGGACTGAGTATTTCTTTTTTATCCAATTCTTGTCCGTGACTTTTATTACAGATGATTTGTTTTTCTCCTTCAAGTTCAGACATTGGAAATATAATTTAGAATCTTTTTATACCTGAACCATCCATCAGACCAATTTACCTGCCAGACACACACACACACACACACACACACACACACACACACACACACACACACACACACAAACAGACACGTACGCAGACAGACAGACACACAAACAGGCACACACACAGGCACAGGCACACACAAACAGACAGACAGACACACACACACACAGATACACGCAGACAGACCCATAGAGACACACGCAGACACACACACACACACAGATACGCACGCACGCACACATACAGATTCACATACACAGGCACACACACACACATACAGATACGCATTACGCACACAAAGACACACACACACACACACACAATACATATACGCACACAGACAGGCACACACACATACAGATACACACAGACACACACGCACACACAGACAGACAGATAAACACACACACACACACAGGCACACACGCACATACAGAGAAACACACACAATTCACACACACACAGGTACACTCTCTCACACACACACAGGCACACTCTCTCACACACAGACACACACACACACACACACATACAGATTACAGACAAACACATACAGATACACATTGACAGACACGCACGCAAACACACACACACACACATAGTCACACACACAGACAGACACGCACACACACACACTCTCTCTCTCTCTCTCTCTCACACACACACACACACACTAGCATTGTTTATCTCCGGTCGTTATTTACCGAATCCAGCCCGGCGCCATAGTTTCGCCTAATGGCCGTCATTCATCATCCGTCAATTGATTTTGAATTTGCAGCGCTGCTGTCAGTGTGTTACGCAGATCAAACACACACACACACACACACTATCTCACACACACACACACACGCTCTCACACACACACACATACTTATACACACACACACACACACTCTCTCTCACACACAGTCTCTGGAGAAGACATAAGTGTGTTTGTCAAAGCCCGGAGGCAAAGGTTGAAGTTATATATTCAGTGGAGACTGTGTGTGTGTGGTGTGTGTGTGTGTGTGTGTGTGTGTCTCTGTGTGTGTTGTGTGTGTGTGTGTGTGTGTGTGTGTGTGTGTGTGTTTGTGTGTCTATGCGTGTGTCTGTGTGTGTGTGTGTGTGTGTGTGTGTGTGTGTGTCTATGTGTGTGTGTGTGTGTCTGTGTGTGTGTGTGTGTGTGTGTGTGTGTGTGTGTGTGTGTTTTTTTTTTCCACTAAATCATTCTTGGCCTAGTTTGGAACAGAATGAATCACTTCTAGTTTTCAATGGGAAAATAAGCTTCGATATATACACACACACACACACACACACACACACACACACACACACACACACACACACACACACACACACACACACACACACACACACACACACACACACACACACACACACCTAAACCCTGGGGAATGATATAAGACACAATAAGAAACACATTAAAGGTGGAGTCAGTGATTTTGGAGAACGCTTGTCTTTTTAACTTGATTTTTGCCTCAGATAGTTGTATTAGTTTTATTGCTCTTTCTGCAGTGTGTGTGTGTGTGTGTGTGTGTGTGTGTGTGTGTGTGTGTGTGTGTGTGTGTGTGTGTGTGTGTGTGTGTGTGTGTGTGTGTGTGTGTGTGTGGGTTATAGATGCCTGAACACAGTCCTGTCTCACAGCCAGAGATGTGAAGACGTTTTAAAGTGATTTGAAATGATGGATGGATAGAGAGAGAGAGACAGCCAGACAGACAGACAGACAGACAGACAGACAGATAAATAGAGTTGGATAGATAGATAGATAGATAGATAGATAGATAGAGAGAGAGAGAGAGAGAAAGAGAGGGATGGAGGGATGGATGGATGGATAGATGGATGGATAGAGAGATACAGAGATAGATAGATAGATAGATAGATAGATAGATAGATAGATAGATAGATAGATAGATAGATAGATAGATAGAGAGAGAGAGAGACAGAGAAAGAGAGGGATGGATGGATGGGTGGATGGATGGATAGATGGATGGATACAGAGATAGATAGATGGATAGATAGACAGACAGATAGATTAGATAGATAGACAGACAGACAGATAGATAGATAGACAGACAGACAGACAGACAGACAGATAGATAGATAGACAGACAGACAGACAGACAGACAGATAGATAGATAGACAGACAGACAGACAGACAGACAAAAACTACCTGAGTCTAAGTTATTAGCCCCCTGTAAAACTGAAGTTGTGTAATGACCATACCATATAAATTCCATGGCAACAAAGAAAAAGACGGATTCTTTATCGAAATTTTTTTATTATAGTTTTGCTGATGTCTGATTGCTAGACTCAGGCACCATCTTTGAAACGTTTTGCTGATTTTTGCAAAACCTGCTCACACCAAACTATTCTTCTAAATCTACAACAAAAATAATCTTAAATTTCACACAATCATTAGAAAAGAAAAAAACAGACAGACAGATAGATAGATAGATAGATAGATAGATAGATAGATAGATAGATAGATAGACAGACAGACAGACAGACAGACAGACAGACAGACAGACAGACAGATAGATAGATAGATAGATAGATAGATAGATAGACAGACAGACAGACAGACAGACAGACAGACAGACAGACCGACAGACAGACAGACAGACAGACAGACAGACAGACAGACAGATAGATAGACAGACAGACAGACAGACAGACAGACAGACAGACAGACAGACAGACAGACAGACAGATAGACAGATAGATAGACAGACAGACAGACAGACAGATAGACAGACAGACAGCCAGACAGACAGACAGACAGACAGTATCAATCACTATAAACACTTATGTGTATGTGTGCATGGCAGTTTGAAATAATGTTTCCCACTACAGTCACATATTAAACACACACACACACACACACACAAGGGTTTTTCAACATAACATACTAATATACAAACACACTGACAGGATTTTTATTATTTATTTTTTCAAAATGTTCAAACAAAAAACAAAAAAATTTGAGTTTAAAAAAAAACCAACAGGAATAATTTGGTCAAAATCTCTCCAATCTAATTGTGTCAGTGTGTAAAGGCATGAAAAACAATGTGAAGTTCAGATCATTCTGTGCTTAAAGCTGGGGTGGAGGATTTGGGGAGAAAATGGCAGTTGGGATAGAGATTCGAATCCAAATACCTCAACCGCTCCACTTGTTCTCTTTGGTCCCTCCCCTATGGTCCCTCCCTGACACGCTCTACACACCAACAACGTCGGTGCCAAAGTGAATGGACAGTCCCAGCAGCCAATAAGAACAGAGAATCGGAGCCTCGCTCTGATTGGTCAAAGTGTACAGCTCATTTTAACTTTGACCAATCAGAAATCATAGACCCCAGCTTTAAAGGTGCTACGAGGAACTTTTAAATATTTCTGAAACAGTCTCATTTTTCCTCTGATGATCATAAATTACATGTAACAGCAAACCAGACCATCAGTGGAAAGAATACTATTTTTATATAGTTTTTCTTAATGCCTTTGTCATGGGTATACGCTCACCCAGGAACAACAGCTGGCGTGGTAAAAACACTACCGCTTTTGTCCAAAGAGGGGCGCTAGAATTAACACAAACTGAAAGTTCCTCTGTGCACCTTTAATGTCTTGCCCATCTCTTCATTAACAGACTATCCAGAGAAAGTGGTAAAGTCTGTTACAGGCACCACACACTAGGGGGCGACAGTACAACATGTCCTAAGTAACACCGGAGATTCTTAAACACTTTTATATGTATGTGTGTGTGTGTGTGTGTGTGTGTGTGTGTGTCTGTGTGTGTGTGTGTCTGTGTGTATGGTTGTGTGTGTCAGAGTGAGTGAGTGAGTGAGTGAGTGAGAGTGTGAGTGAGTGAGTGAGTGAGTGTGTTTGTGTGTATGTGAGTGAGTGAGTGAGAGTGTGAGTGAGTGAGAATGTGAGTGAGTGAGTGAGTGAGTGAGTGAGTGAGTGTGTTTGTGTGTATGTGAGTGAGTGAGTGAGTGAGTGAGTGAGTGAGTGAGTGAGTGAGTGAGTGAGTGTGTTTGTGTGTATGTGAGTGAGTGAGTGAGTGAGTGAGTGAGTGAGTGAGTGAGTGAGTGTGTGTGTGAGTGTGAGTGAGTGAGTGAGTGAGTGAGTGAGTGAGTGAGAGTGTGAGTGAGTGCTTGCGAGAGTGTGAGTGAGTGAGTGAGCGTGTTTGTGTGTATGTGAGTGAGTGAGTGAGTGAGTGAGTGAGTGAGTGAGTGAGTGAGTGAGTGAGTGAGTGAGTGCTTGCGAGAGTGAGTGAGTGAGTGAGTGAGTGAGTAAGTGAGTGAGTGAGTGAGTGAGTGAGTGAGTGAGTGAGTGAGAGAGAGAGAGAAGTCATATTGTGGGAGGAATACTGTCATTAATATATGCTGCATAGATGTTCACAAAGTATTTATATTAGACCACACCTGCATGAAAATTGGAAAGGCAGCATTTTTGAATCGTTTCAACAGAGTGGTGTGTGTGTCTGTGTGTGTGTGTGTGTGTGTGCGCGCATGTGTGTGTGTGTGTGTGTGTGTGTGTGCGCGTGTGTGTGTGTGTGTGTCAGTGTCATAATGTGGGAGGAATACTTTCAGATTATTATTACATTGGTTCAGCGGGTTCATTTACTTTTGGACTTAAAGGTGCAGTCAGTGATTCTGGAGAACGCTTGTTGTCAAAATCAGTGAATATCTCCTCATGATCCGCTACCTGTCTGTACTGTGTGTGCGCTGTATTATGGCTCCCCTTTGTTAACGCACCTGTTTACAGAGCCTAGGCTGTGTACTTTTTTTCCACACACACACACACACACACACACACACACACACACACACACACACACACACACACACACACACACGACATATTCACAGGTAGATTTTGACAAAAAGTGATTTGACCAATTAACCAATTTTCTCCACAAATCACTCACTCACTCACTCACTCACTCACTCACTCACTCACTCACTCACTCACTCACTCACTCACTCACTCCAGCTCTGATCTATTTAACCCCTTCACTCTCATTCATTCTGTCTTGAGTCCACAGAGCTTTTCGCTGACGTCCCAGAGCTTGCGTGCGGCGTGGTCGTCCCGTGCTCTAGCTGGGACGTCCTGTCGTTGGCAGCAGGTGAAGTAAGACCCGCTCAGGGGCTCAAGGCCCTCCTGGAGGCAGCAGTGGAGGGTCGTCTGGGCCCCCGTCTCTGGGTCTGAAAAACAACATGGCGGGTTTGGATGGATAGATAGATAGATAGATAGATAGATAGATAGATAGATAGATAGATAGATAGATAGATAGATAGATAGATAGATAGATAGATAGATAGATAGATAGATGGATGGATGGATGGATGGATGGATGGATGGATGGATGGATGGATGGATGGATGGATGGATGGATGGATGGATGGATGGATGGATGGATGGATGGATGGATGGATGGATGGATAGATAGATAGATAGATAGATAGATAGATAGATAGATAGATAGATAGATGACAGACAGACAGACAGACAGACAGATAGGCAAGTTTATATCTATGGCACAATTCAGACACAAGGCCATTCAAAGTGCTTTACAAGGGGCATGGAATACATCAAGATTAAAATACATCACGTATAGAACAGACATCAGCAAAGTGAATGTGAAATATGAAACAGGACTTTAACCTGTGTCCACGGTGCTCTTACCTAAGAACAGCAGGGCGGCTATTGGCTCGATGAAAACCTTCTGCCAAAGACTCACATTACGGGAGAGCTCCGTACGCACCACACCTGTAGGAGAGAGGGGGAGGGGGAGGGGGGGGGGGGGAGAAAAGGAGAGAGAGAGGGGTGAGGGGGGGGGGGGGAGGAGGGGGAGAGGGGGAGAGGGGGGGGAGAGAGGGAGAGGGGGGGAGAAGGGGGGGGGGGGGGGGGAGGGGGGGGGGGGGGGGGAAAAGGTGAGAGAGGGGAGAGGGGGAGAAAAGGAGAGAGAGTGGGGAGGGAGGGGGAGAGGGGGAGGGGGAGAAAAGGGAGAGAGGGGGAGGAGGGGGGGAGAAAAGGAGAGAGAGAGGGGAGGGGGGGAGAAAAGGGGAGAGAGAGGGGGTGAGGGGGGGAGAAAAAGGTGAGAGAGAGGGGGGAGGAGGGGGAGAAAAGGTGAGAGAGGGGTGAGGGGGGAGAAAAGGTGAGAGAGGGGGAGAGGGGGAGAAAAGGTGAGAGAGGGGGGAGAGGGGGAGAAAAGGTGAGAGAGGGGGGGAGAGGGGGAGAAAAGGTGAGAGAGGGGGGGAGGGGGGAGAAAAGGAGAGAGAGGGGGGGAGAGGGGGGGGGAGAAAAGGAGAGAGAGAGGGGGGGGGGGGGGAGAGGGGAGGGGGGGAGAAAAGGAGAGAGAGGGGGGGAGGGAGGGGGAGAAAAGGAAAGAGAGGGGGGAGGAGGGGGAGAAAAGGTGAGAGAGAGGGGGAGGGGGGAGAAAAGGTGAGAGAGAGGGGGAGGGGGAGAAAAGGAGAGAGAGGGGGGGGGGAGAAAAGGTGAGAGAGGGAGAGAGGGGGGGACGGGGGGAGAGGGGGAGAAAAGGAGAGAGAGGCCGGAGAGGGGGAGAAAAGGTGAGAGAGGGGGAGGGGGAGAAAAGGAGAGAGAGGGGGGAGGGGGAGAAAAGGAGAGAGAGAGGGGAGAGGGGGGGGGAGAAAAGGAGAGAGAGGGGGAGGGGGGGAGAAAAGGTGAGAGAGGGGGAGGGAGGGGAGAAAAGGAGAGAGAGGGAAGAGGGGGGACGGGGGGAGAGGGGGAGAAAAGGTGAGAGAGGGTTACGTTGAACAGTGTGTAGAATTTATCGTAATTTTTTATTTTTATTACAGACTTGTTAGAAATAGAACATTCAGGCCCGATTCTACGGGGGTGCAAAAGCATGCATTGCACCCCCAATTGAAATGATTGCACCCTCCATTGGAGAAAGAGGAGGGACTGAACAATATTATAAACATATTTTAAACCTGCAGTGTGTAGAATTTTGGGTTTTATTTCCTAGCAGATTTTGTAGAAAGTAATTATAATATCCATAAGTACATTTAATTTGGTGCATAATAGCTGAGAAAAATGTTTTGAATAATTTTTTTTTCCTCAGAAAGGGTCTCATATATGTCCATATTTCTGCATATTTTGGACCAAGGCCTAGTGCCGCCATCTTGAAAGTGTCATAGTTGGAATGTCATCAGGTGCATTGTTTAAAATTTAGAATTGTTCTTGTCCTTGAAGGCCACTGTAGCTTCTGTTATTATTCTAAAGGGTTGGGGTTACCCAGGGAGTGTTGCATTCTAGAACTTTGTAGAACTTTCTTGATGATGTCATATTACACACTGCACCTTTAAAAATATATATATAATTGCTGTACGTAAGCCTACCAGTTTTTGCAGTAGTTGTTGCTAAGGTGACGTTACAGTTTCTCTCTTGCTTCGATTACATGTTTAAAACACAAAAATCTTAATTAATTAATAAATCTTAACTCTCCCTGCGTTCCAAATCACATACTCTTTCTTCTTACTACACTACATACTACTACATACTAAAGTACAGAAGAGTTTTAGTCTTTTTACTACACTACATACTAAAGTACAGAAGAGTTTTAGTCT
>CM049408.1:30452500-30455000 GCA_026929865.2 Hyperoplus lanceolatus
CTGGATTTTTCTTCAATTTTCAATCTCTACATAAACTTAATTGAAAATGCTCTTTAATGACAGTATATTTGGTAGGGAGTTTGGTAGAAATGTTGTCAGTAGTTTGTAGAATAAAATCAAAATGTTCATTCTACTCAAACATATGCCTCTAAATAGTGTAACTAGAGACACTGAACATTTGGAGTGGCTGTTTATTTAGCTAATGGTGTCATCTAATCAATTGGTTACTCTTGATTATTGTCTGTCACAGCTTTACAAAGGCCAGGATAGAAGGGAAAAAGGGGAGGGGAGGGGGGGAAGGGGAAGAAAGGGAGAAGGGAGAGAGAGGAAGGGTAGAAAGAGAGGACCCACTAACTCCAATAGCTTTTTGGAGTATTCGTCTTTATTCTTGACATTTCTCGACATAATGAAAAAAAATAACTTCCTTATCTGAATTTTTTTCTCTCTCCTGTCTGTGGTCCTAAAACTCTTCTGTACTTTAGTATGTAGTGTAGTAAAAAGACTAAAACTCTTCTGTACTTTAGTATGTAGTGTAGTAAAAAGAATAAATCTCTTCTGTACTTTAGTATGTAGTGTAGTAAAAAGACTAAAACTCTTCTGTACTTTAGTATGTAGTGTGGTAAAAAGACTAAAACTCTTCTGTACTTTAGTATGTAGTGTAGTAAAAAGACTAAAACTCTTCTGTACTTTAATATGTAGTGTAGTAAAAAGACTAAAACTCTTCTGTACTTTAGTATGTAGTGTAGGAAAAAGACTAAAACTCTTCTGTACTTTAGTATGTAGTGTAGTAAAAAGACTAAAACTCTTCTGTACTTTAGTATGTAGTGTAGTAAAAAGACTAAAACTCTTCTGTACTTTAGTATGTAGTGTAGTAAAAAGAAAAAATATGAGATTTGGAACGTAGGGTTAACTTAAAGCCCTACTTCACCGGTTGGAATATGAAGGTGCATTAAACTCTGAGATCCTATGTAGTATAAATGTGCAAAGAAAAATTTAAATTGGATCATCCTAGCCTGAGAAAAGGCAGAAAGAGTGTTTTATGGTCTCACTGTCTAACCCTACATTTTTCTTACTGTGACATCACAGTAAGAAAAATTTAGGGTTAGGATTAACAGGACAGCTGGGCCAAGGGAAGACTGAGATAAGAAAAACCCCATTCATTATATTATAATGGTGATTTTATAATGATAGAACGCCGGTTCCGTATGGGTGAAGTATTCCTTTAACTTTTAAGCTAATGGTGTCATCTAATCAATTGGTTTCTCTGATTATTGTCTGTCACAGCTTTACAAAGGCCAGGATAGAAAGGGTAGAAAGAGAGGACCCACTAACTCCAATAGCTTTTTGGAGTATTCGTCTTTATTCTTGACATTTCTCGACAAAATGAAAAAAAAAAACTTTCTTATCTGATTTTTTTTCTCTCCTGTCTGTGGCCCTAAAACTCTTCTGTACTTTAGTATGTAGTGTAGTAAAAAGACTAAAACTCTTCTGTACTTTAGTATGTAGTGTGGTAAAAAGACTAAAACTCTTCCGTACTTTAGTATGTAGTGTAGTAAAAAGAAAAAATATTAGATTTGGAACGTAGGGTTAACTGAAAGACCTACTTCACCGGTTTGAATATGAAGGTGTAATAGGTCTGAGATCCTATTTAGTATAAATGTGCAAAGAAAAATTTAAATTGGATCATCCTAGCCTGAGAAAAGGCAGAAAGAGTGTTTTATGGTCTCACTGTCTAACCCTACATTTTTCTTACTGTGACATCACAGTAAGAAAAATTTAGGGTTAGGATTAACAGGACAGCTGGGCCAAGGGAAGACTGAGATAAGAAAAACCCCATTCATTATATTATAATGGTGATTTTATAATGATAGAACGCCGGTTCCGTATGGGTGAAGTATTCCTTTAACTTTTAAGCTAATGGTGTCATCTAATCAATTGGTTTCTCTGATTATTGTCTGTCACAGCTTTACAAAGGCCAAGGATAGAGGCGAAGGGTAGAAAGGAGAAGGAAAAAAAAGAGAGAGGGAAGGAGGAGGAAGAAAGAGAGGACCCACTAACTCCAATAGCTTTTTGCAGTATTCGTCTTTATTCTTGACATTTCTCGACATAATGAAAAAAAATAACTTTCTTATCTGATTTTTTTTTCTCTCCTGTCTGTGGCCCTAAAACTCTTCTGTACTTTAGTATGTAGTGTAGTAAAAAGACTAAAACTCTTCTGTACTTTAGTATGTAGTGTAGTAAAAAGACTAAAACTCTTCCGTACTTTAGTATGTAGTGTAGTAAAAAGAAAAAATATGAGATTTGGAACGTAGGGTTAACTGAAAGACCTACTTCACCGGTTGGAATATGAAGGTGTATTAAACTCTGAGATCCTATTTAGTATAAATGTGCAAAGAAAAATTTAAATTGGATCATCCTAGCCTGAGAAAAGGCAGAAAGAGTGTTTTATGGTCTCACTGTCTAACCCTACATTTTTCTTACTGTGACATCACAGTAAGAA
>CM049408.1:30460000-30467500 GCA_026929865.2 Hyperoplus lanceolatus
TTCATATGAATGAATGTCGGTTACATTCAGGCAATTTGCAAATGAGTGTGACACAAAGTTGATTAAGCCTATTATCAGCTCCACAAAACTCTCTCTGTATTTCTCAGTATGGCAGCGTTTTTTTTTTTTTAAAAACCTCTAAAAGCTTATCTCGTGAAGACTCTGTATATAATTTGTTATGTGAGCGGTGTGAGAGAGAGAGAGAGAGAGAGAGAGAGTTGTGAGTGAGTGAGTCTGTCTGTCTGTTTCTATGTGTGTGTGTGTGTGTGTGTGTGTGTGTGTGTGTGTGTGTGTGTGTGAGTGAGTGAGTGAGTGAGTGAGTGAGTGAATGAGTGAGTGAGAGAGAGAGAAAGAATGAGAGTGAGTGAGTGAGTGAGTGAGTGAGTGAGTGAGTGAGTGTGTGTGTGTCTGTCTGTCTGTCTGTCTGTCTGTCTGTCTGTCTGTCTGTCTGTCTGTGTACCAGCGTTGTTGATGAGTAGATCCAGTCTGGACTCTGTCTGCAGAAACTCGTTAGCGAAGGAGCGCACAGACTTGAGACTCGCCAAGTCCAGCTGCATGAATATCACCTGGCTGCTACCTGTCTCCTGAACACACACACACACACACACACACGCACACACGCACACACACACACGCACACGCACACACACACACACACACACACACACACACACACACACACACACACACACACACACACACACACATTTCAAAGATTTCAAGTGATGTTTTAATTTTTTTTTTATTTAAGGTGGCTATCCGGGAACTTTCAGTTTGTGTTAATTCTAGCGCCCCCCTTTGCACAAAAGCGGTAGTGTTTTTACCACACCAGCTGTTGTTCCTGGGTGAGCGTATACCCATGATAAAAGGCATTAAGAAAAACTATATAAAAATAGCATTCTTTGCACTGATGGTCTCGTTTGCTGTTACATGTCATTCATGATCATCAGAGGAAAAATGAGACTGTTTCAGAAATATTTAAAAGCTCCTCGGAGCTCCTTTAACCTTTATTAATAAAAACTGAAATACAGTTAAAGGTGCAGTGTGTAATATGACATCATCAAGAAAGTTCTACAAAGTTCTAGAATGCAACACTCCCTGGGTAACCCCACCCCTTTTGAATAATAACAGAAGCTACAGTGGCCTTCAAGGACAAGAACAATTCTAAATTTTAAACAATGCACCTGATGACATTCCAACTATGACACTTCCAAAATGGCGGTGACAAGGCCTTGGTCCAAAGTATGGAGAAATATGGACATATATGAGAGAAAATAATAATTCTAAAAAGAAAATTCAGCTATTATGCACTAAATTAAATGTACTTATGGATATTATAATTATATTCTACAAAATCTGCTAGGAAATAAAACCCAAAATTCTACACACTGCAGCTTTAATGCAGTCTTAAGAAATCAGGTATATACAGTATATATTCGTTTTTAATTTGTAAAATTTACAGTCAAAAACGGTGTGTATTTTTTTTTCCATCTTTACCTTGACTATTTCCAACATGGCGTCCTCCCCTCTCTTTCTGTCTCTGCAGGCCAGAATGACTCTCGCTCCTCTCCGCACCAAATCCAGCGCCGTGGTTTTACCGATGCCCGTGTTCGCTCCTGGTGATAAAAACACATGAGTCACAAACAACTGAAATATCTCAACAACTTTTTTTGATGAATTGCTGTGACTGTTTTTGTACAGATATGCCCTCATGTTGAAGCCTGGCCCCGCCCGCCTACTACTTCCGCTCAATTTTCATTTCCCTTCAGTAGTCAGTCTGGGTCTGCGGTATATTCTTAGGTTTCTCCGGACAGATTTCCAATCAGCGAACAGAGGGAGTGGCTCAGAAGCCGGCGCATGACATGGTTGGTTGGCAGATCCAGAGTGGCACTGGGCAGATCCAATTGTTTTAAACTTCAACAACAGACACCCGCCTTCAAGTGAGTTAACGTTTGTCAATTGAGCGATTCCAGACCTTCTGTACAAATGAAATGAAGTACGATGGTCTGGTAGGACCAGGCTAAATGAAGTACGATGGTCTGGTAGGACCAGGCTAAATGAAGTAAGATGGTCTGGTAGGACCAGGCTAAATGAAGTACGATGGTCTGGTAGGACCAGGCTAAATGAAGTACGATGGTCTGGTAGGACCAGGCTAAATGAAGTGCGATGGTCTGGTAGGACCAGGCTAAATGAAGTACGATGGTCTGGTAGGACCAGGCTAAATGAAGTACGATGGTCTGGTAGGACCAGGCTATGGTCTGGTAGGACCAGGCTACTTATATTATATATCTTATGTTTACTGCACATTGCACATATTGTCAATAACGTTCCTCATATCATATTGCACATTTCAACATATATACCGTTTGGTTTTTCCTTTAAACCTTTTGCACTATTTAGAATATATGTATTGTAAATATTACATATCTTATTTGATCATTTTCTACTTATTGCACCGCGTGTCGTAGGCCTCGAGTCCTCTGCAGCCTATTGTTCCACATATT
Organism: Hyperoplus lanceolatus; assembly: GCA_026929865.2. Classification (NCBI taxonomy): domain Eukaryota; kingdom Metazoa; phylum Chordata; class Actinopteri; order Uranoscopiformes; family Ammodytidae; genus Hyperoplus; species Hyperoplus lanceolatus. The sequence continues at coordinate 30,462,505 of CM049408.1, forward strand.
GCAGAAATTGACAATATAGTTGAATTGACTTGACATTTTACTCTTGAGAGGTCAACTTGCTTCTCTCTGCATACACTTATACACAGATACACTAACCCTGCGTTCCAATACCCATACTATATAGGGGAAGGTGGGGTGATTTGTGCATTTTGGAAGTTGCAAAACCCATTGTTTCTAGAAAACCGTGGAAGAAATTGGAAATGTGACCACATATTTAAGAAGAGCCATCCATTTGACTCATCCTGTAAAGAAGGGAGACACAAGGAATAAGATATAAGCACATTTACGCTCAAAAAACTGTGTTTTGCCTTTCAAAGTAAAATTTCCATGATCAAGGTTTTTTGATTATTGTGTCTGAACAATTATAGACACGTTTGAAAACATTTGACACATGTTTTAGTGCTTTGGTATGCTACACTTTGAGTCTATATAGTTAGCACAATGTCAACCCTAAATTGCTGCATCATGCCTATTATCCAAAATTCTGGGGATGGGGTGATTTGTGCGCAAGGGCCTGGGTGAGTTATAAGTAAGTAAGTAAGTAAAATGTATTTATAAAAGCACATTTATGACAGTTTGCACTGTCCAAAGTGCTGTACATAGTGCATTCAGTAGGTAAACAATGAAGGTACAATAACAATAACCAAAATAAAAGACGTAAAGCCCATACATCCACATAAACACAGATAGTAGTGCAGAGGTAAGATAGTTAATGGGGAGAAAACACCAGGGTGTACATATGGGTTTTGAGCCTTGATTTAAAGGCAGAAATGTAGGGGGAATCACATTTGTCAGGTGGCAGTTGGTTCCACAAGCACGGAGCAACTAGTGCAAAGTACATTTCTGAGAGTTGTGCCAGTGGCATGGCTGTATACGCTGGTCACCAAAAGAAAGTGATTGTCTACAGTAGCTCAGAAGAGAGTGACATCTTAATTCCACTTAACGACACCACTGATGAGAGTTCAGATGGCCAGAAAGATGATGATGGTGACTTTGTCATTGTGACACAATGACGCACAAATCACCCCACGTAGTGGGGTGATTTGTGCGTCAAGACAACTTTTTTTCCGAAAGCTATATTTCTTAAACAGTTTATTCCAGATCCAAAGTTTTTATTGCCAGGGATGCACAACATCCTGAAATATATGTACATATTTGAGTTGGAGACATAACTGTCAAGGCCTCACTTTAAAATCACTTTGAGTAAAAAGTTGCACAAATCACCCCACCTTCCCCTACTATTTAGTATGCCAGAACAAGATTTAGGACGTCCCAATACATGCAGGTCAATTGTAGTATGCTGAAAAGACATAAATGCCTCCACTAACTCCAATAGCATTTTGGAGTATAAATCTTTATTCTTGACATTTCTCGACATAATGAAAAAAAATCTTCCTTTTCTGATTTTTTTTTTCTCTCCCGTCTGTGGCCCTAAAACTCTTCTGTACTTTAGTATGTAGTGTAGTAAAAAGACTAAAACTCTTCTGTACTTTAGTGTAGTGTAGTAAAAAGACTAAAACTCTTCTGTACTTTAGTATGTAGTGTAGTAAAAAGACTAAAACTCTTCTGTACTTTAGTATGTAGTGTAGTAAAAAGACTAAAACCCTTCTGTACTTTAGCATGTAGTGTAGGAAAAAGACTAAAACCCTTCTGTACTTTAGCATGTAGTGTAGTAAAAAGACTAAAACCCTTCTGTACTTTAGCATGTAGTGTAGGAAAAAGACTAAAACCCGTCTGTACTTTAGTATGTAGTGTAGTAAAAAGAAAAAGTATGTGATTTGGAACGCAGGGTAAAAGAAAACCAAGTATGTGACCACCTTTGACCTCTATTACTGTCATGTGTCACTTGTGCACTTGTCTTTCTCTGTTACCTGCCTACAGGGACAACACCTGGAATCTAGCCCTTCTGCAATAATCTGGCGTTTTTACAGAAAGAAATTTTTTACACGTCACGTGAAAATCAGGTGGAATCATGGGAAAGATGTGTTAGTACATGAAGAAACGTGCTTTCTCGGTGCGGTTAAATGTCCTTAGGCCCTAAATTACAGTTATGTGGCTCCTTTAAACAAAAACAAAAAAAACTTTATAAACTTAAATCTTTATGATAGGCCTTCAATACAGTAACAATATAGAAACATGATCATTAATAGTTTATAACATGCATTAGTCAAGAGCAGGGCCAGGGGAAATATATAAGTAGTGTAGCCTACAGTGTTAGATGACGAAAGACTTTGTGTGTGGAACCTGGAACTCACCGGTAACGATGGCAGTTTTCCCGTGAAGCTTTGCGTCGCTTTTACATTTCGGCTCTCGGATCAAAGTCACGCGGAGAAGAAAATAAAGACCGAGCAGCACCGCTCCGACCGCCAGCAGAAGCTCGGGCGTCATTCTGACTCCTAACGATACACTCCAAACAGGCTATGAGTTAAAGACAGGGAATGACCTGCAAAAACACGGCTATCAAGAGAGTGCAGCTCCTTTTATATACTATGCTCCTGACACGTGAACTTGTGTGTGTGTGTGTGTGTGTGTGTGTGTGTGTGTGTGTGTGTGTGTGTGTGTGTGTGTGTGTGTGTGTGTGTGTGTGTGTGTGTGTGAGAGAGAGAGAGAGTGTGTGGGTGTGGGTAACCAGTGTGTGTGTGTGTGTGTGTGAGAGAGAGAGAGGAGAGAGAGATAGTGTGTGTTTGTGTGTGTGCGTCTGTGTGAGAGAGAGAGTGGGTGTCACAAAGAGAGAGTTTGTGTACGTGTGTGTGTGTGTGTGTGTGTGTGTGTGTGTGTGTGTGTGTGAGAGAGAGAGAGGGTGTGTGTTTGAGAGAGAGCTTGTGAGAGTGTGTGTGATAGCCCCTTTTACACAGCCAGATAGTGTGTGTGTGTGTGAGAGAGAGAAAAAGAGAGAGAGAGAGAGAGTGTCTGGTTGTGTGTGTGTGTGTGTGTGTGTGAGAGAGAGTGTGTGTGTGTGTGTGTGCGCGCGCATTTATATAACAGCTTATCAGCCTAATAGCAGGAGCCCCACACCCCTTTCCGCCCTTTAACTCTTTCTCCAGCTCAGTGTATCAACTGTTTCAGCCTCTTGCGCAATAACAGATGATGACATTACGTCACACGCGGATGAATACTTTAACTGCAGCGCCATCTGACGGCTAGAGAGAGAGAGAGAGAGAGAGAGTGTGTGTTCTTGTTTAAAAACAAGGAAAAAACAATAAATATCTTGATTAAAAAAAATAATAATAAAAAAATTCTCTATGGATGACACGACATAATCATAATTGGACTGTGAACCCCCTCTCCCATTGCCCCCAAGAACTCTGGACTAAAAACTCCAAACCAATAATTATATATATATATATTATATTATATTCAATACTACCAAAATGCCTTAAAGGAATACTTCACCCATATACGGAACAGGCGTTCTATCATTATAAAATCACTATTATAATATAATGAATGAGGTTTTTCTTCCCTCAGTCTTCCCTTGGCCCAGCTGTCCTGTTAATCCTAACCCTTACTGTGATGTCACAAGAAGGAAACTGTAGGGTTAGACAGTGAGACCATAAAACACTCTTTCTGCCTTTTCTCAGGCTAGGATGATCCGATTTAATTTTTTTTTGCACATTTATACTACATAGGATCTCGGAGTTCAATACACCTTCATATTCCCACCGGTGAAGTGGGCCTTTAAAATGTAGATCCAGTTGATTGCATATTGCACATATTGCAAATATCGTTCATCACATGGCGCATTTCAATTTAACTCTAATACTTTTGACTTTCTATTCTATTTTATACATACTGTTATACATCGTACAAACAATTCCTTTGCACAACTTAGCATTTAGAATTGATCTAATGTAAAGTATTGTTTATGTTTATCTTAAAGGTGCAGTGTGTAATATGACATCATCAAGACAGTTCTACAAAGTTCTAGAATGCAACGCTCCCTGGGTAACCCCAACCCTTTCGAATAATAACAGAAGCTACAGTGGCCTTCAAGGACAAGAACAATTCTAAATTTTAAACAATGCACCTGATGACATTCCAACTATGACACTTTCAAGATGGCGGCACTAGGCCTTGGTCCAAAATATGCAGAAATATGGACATATATGAGACCCTTTCTAAAGGAAAAAATAATAATTAAAAAAAAAAAAAAAAAATTCAGCTATTATGCACTAAATTAAATGTACTTATGGATATTAAAATTACTTTCTACAAAATCTGCTAGGAAATAAAACCCAAAATTCTACACAATGCAGCTTTAATCTACTCTATATTTTTCGTTCCTATTGCACCGTGGGTCAGAGTGTATTATAATACAGTTTCAATAATATTTAAAGGAGCTACGAGGAACTTTTAAATATTTCTGAAACAGTCTCATTTTTCCTCTGATGATCGTAAATGACATGTAACAGCAAACGAGACCATCAGTGCAAAGAGAAAGCTATTTTTATATAGTTTTTCTTTATGCCTTTTGTCATGGGGTATACGTAGCCTGGTGCTACCAGACCATCGTACTTCATTTCATTTGTACAGAAGGTCTGGCAGTGCTTTAATTGGCAAACGTTCACTCATGGAGGCGGGTGTCTGTTAAAGTTTAAAACTATTGGATCTGCCCAGTGCCACTCTGGATTAGCCAACCAATCGCATAACGTTTGGTCGCCACGTGTGTCATGAGCCGGCTTCTGGCAACTGAAACTGGAGCGCGACTTCGACGTCATCGTTCTCAGCCACTCGCTCTGTTCGCTGATTGGACCGGCTGTCGAATCTCTAGCAAAACTGGGAAATGGGCTGTACACCCAGACTGACTACTGAAGGGAAAATAAAATTTGGCCGGAAGTAGGCGGGCGGGCGGAGCCAGGCTAGGGTATACGCTCACCCAGGAGCAACTGCTGGCGTGGTAAAAACACTACTGCTTTTGTCCAAAGGGGGGCGCTAGAATTAACACACACTGAAAGTTCCTCGGAGCACCTTTAAGGTATAATATGTACCTAAAAAC
>CM049408.1:30495000-30500000 GCA_026929865.2 Hyperoplus lanceolatus
TGTCTGTCTGTCTGTCTGTCTGTCTGTCTGTCTGTCAACAACCACACCTACATAGAAGAACAGGTCGTTTGACACTTTTTATTTTTTTTATTTTAAAAGTGCTCCGGGGCGCCCTTAGCTCAGTTGGTAGTGCTCCGAGGAACTATCACAATTTTTGTTAATTATTTTAACCTCCCTTGGACAAAAGCTGTAGTGTTTTTAGAATCCAGCCCGGGTCGTTCTCTGCATGTCATTCCCCTCTCTGTCTGCCTGTCTGTCTGCCCTCTTCACAGCAGACCCGGGTTAGAATCCAGCCCGGGTCGTTCTCTGCATGTCATTCCCCTCTCTGTCTGTCTGTCTGTCTGTCTGTCCTCTTCACAGCAGACCCGGGTTAGAATCCAGCCCGGGTCGTTCTCTGCATGTCATTCCCCTCTCTGTCTGTCTGTCTGTCCTCTTCACAGCAGACCCGGGTTAGAATCCAGCCCGGGTCGTTCTCTGCATGTCATTCCCCTCTCTGTCCTGTTCCATCTCTGTCTCAACACACTGTCAATAAAGCATCAACAAATGCCAAAAAAGTTTTTTCTACACTTTATCGTTTATCGCAAAAAATAAATAAATACAACTAAATAAAAAACCGCAATGCATTGTGGGGCGGTTGAGTAGGAAAAGTATCCAATCGATCCATACACAAAATCTTCCTGGAAGTTTCTAACCTTTATTCATACAGGTAAATCCCATTGAATCCGAAGACTCTTTTACAAGGGAGACCTGTTCCCATTTACACGTTACCATTCACACACTCATTCATACACCGATAGCAGGCTAACAATCGACATTCACACGAGGCAAGGTGGGTGAAGAGTCTTGCCCAAGGACACAACAACTATGACACAAGTGGCAGGGCGGGGATCGAACCTCCAACCCTTTGATCATCGGCCGACCCGCTCTACCACCTGAGCCACAGTCGCCCTCAAAGTTAGTGCTCATCCGGGCATTTCTCGCTTACACAAACTTTCATAGGACGTTAGTAGGGCTTTGCGAAGACAGCCTTAGTGTTGTATTGACTGAGGGTGTGTTTGTTTGCAGCTCCGGGGCAGCGGTGCGGGTGGAGGTTCACTGGAACACGACCCGTTCAGTGTGTGTGAAGGCAGTGAAGACGTTCCCTGTCCCCGCCCGGCTAATGTCACTCTCACAGAGGTGACAGTCAGACTGTTTGGAGCTGTGTTCCCACATATCATATCAGCTCAGAGGTAACATACCTGTTTGTCTGTCTGTGTGTCTGTGTGTCTGTGTCTGTCTGTCTGTCTGTCTGTCTGTCTGTCTGTCTGTCTGTCTGTCTATCTATCTATCTATCTATCTATCTATCTATCTATCTATCTATCTATCTATCTATCTCGATGGAAAGATAGAAAATGCACATTTTATTAAAAAAATGCTAATAGGAATCGTGTAAAATTCACTCACCAAAAAATACATATTGTACTAAAGGAGTTATTTAAACACATTAACACAAACACATTGTGTGTGTGTGTGTGTGTGTGTGTGTGTGTGTGTGTGTGTGTGTGTGTGTGTGTGTGTGTGTGTGTGTGTGTGTGTGTGTGTGTGTGTGTGTGTGTGTGTGCGTGTGTGTTTGTTTTCAGAGTGAAGATCTTGGAGCAGTTTGTGGAGACAGTGAACCAGCTGAAGGGTCAAAGGCAGCAGACAGTCCAGACTCACATCTGTGCTGCCCTCTGCAGTCTGCTAAAGGTACTCTTCTTTTTGTTTACATATATACATATCATGACTTAAAGCTGCAGTGTGTAGAATTTTGGGTTTGATTTCCTAGCAGATTTTGTAGAAAGTAATTATAATATCCATAAGTACATTTAATTTAGTGCATAATAGCTGAAAAAATGTTTTGAATAATTTTTTTTTTTCCCTTAGAAAGGGTCTTATATATGTCCATATTTCTGCATATTTTGGACCAAGGCCTTATGCCCCCATCTTGAAAGTGTCATAGTTGGAATGTCATCAGGTGCATTGTTTAAAATGTAGAATTGTTCTTGTCCTTGAAGGCCACTGTAGCTTCTGTTATTATTCTAAAGGGTTGGGGTTACCCAGGGAGCGTTGCATTCTAGAACTTTGTAGAACTTTCTTGATGATGTCATATTACACACTGCACCTTTAAAAAATAAAAATAAAATTTAACTTACACATTGCATGATTTTTAATTATTTTATAAATGTCACTTTTATAAAATACTTACAAAATTAAACCTGTTTTATTATTTAACAACATCTAACCCCTCTCCTCTCCCTCCTAGAACCAAGGCCTTGTATTGTTTTAATATAAATATATTTTAAAGGGACACTGTGTAACATTTTAAGTAATTTATCAGCTAAAATCAATATCCTCATTCATAAATATGTCCTCATTGGCGTAAAATCACCTCTGCCAATAATCTGAATTATCCTCCTGAGCGGAGAATTACAAATATTAATATTACATTTTGTCCATTGAGCAGGCAAGTCTTATGGAGGAATCCATGTTTTTGGAATGTCATCAGGTGCATTGTTTAAAATTTAGAATTGTTCTTGTCCTTGAAGGCCACTGTAGCCTCTGTTATTATTCTAAAGGGGTGGGGTTACCCAGGGAGCGTTGCATTCTAGAACTTTCTAGAACATTCTTGATGATGTCACATTACACAGTGTCCCTTTAAATAAACTATTTTTTATTTAATAATTTTGTTGCATTCGAACCTTTTTTATACTATCTAAGATTCTAACCCTAACCCTCCCTCCTCCTCCATAGAGCCAGGGCCTTGTGCGATCTTTTAAAATTTAATTATTTTTTACAAACATATCATTACTTTTATTTTAACTTAATTTTTTTAATACATTTTATATATTTTTTTAATAAACATTTGATGCCTTAAAAAATATTTAATTATTACTTTTTTTAACACGTTATAGGGGAAGGTGGGGTGATTTGTGCATTTTGGAAGTTGCAAAACCCCTTGTTTCTAGAAAACCGTGGAAGAAATTGGAAATGTGACCACATATTTAAGAAGAGCCATCCATTTGACTCATCCTGTAAAGAAGGGAGACACAAGGAATAAGATATAAGCACATTTAAGCTCAAAAAACTGTGTTTTGCCTTTCAAAGTAAAATTTCCATGATCAAGGTTTTTTGATTATTGTGTCTGAACAATTATAGACACGTTTGAAAACATTTGACACATGTTTTAGTGCTTTGGTATGCTACACTTTGAGTCTATATAGTTAGCACAATGTCAACCCTAAATTGCTGCATCATGCCTATTATCCAAAATTCTGGGGATGGGGTGATTTGTGCGCAAGGGCCTGGGTGAGTTATAAGTAAGTAAGTAAGTAAAATGTATTTATAAAAGCACATTTATGACAGTTTGCACTGTCCAAAGTGCTGTACATAGTGCATTCAGTAGGTAAACAATGAAGGTAAAATAACAATAACCAAAATAAAAGACGTAAAGCCCATACATCCACATAAACACAGATAGTAGTGCAGAGGTAAGTAAGTAGTGCAGAGGTTAATGGGGAGGAAACACCAGGGTGTACATATGGGTTTTGAGCCTTGATTTAAAGGCAGAAATGTAGGGGGAATCACATTTGTCAGGTGGCAGTTGGTTCCACAAGCACGGAGCAACTAGTGCAAAGTACATTTCTGAGAGTTGTGCCAGTGGCATGGCCGTATACGCTGGTCACCAAAAGAAAGTGATAGTCTACAGTAGCTCAGGAGAGAGTGACATCTCAATTCCACTTAACGACACCACTGATGAGAGTTCAGATGGCCAGAAAGATGATGATGGTGACTTTGTCATTGTGACACAATGACGCACAAATCACCCCACTACGTGGGGTGATTTGTGCGACAAGACAACTTTTTTTCCGAAAGCTATATTTCTTAAACAGTTTATTCCAGATCCAAAGTTTTTATTGCCAGGGATGCACAACATCCTGAAATATATGTACATATTTGAGTTGGAGACATAACTGTCAAGGCCTCACTTTAAAATCACTTTGAGTAAAAAGTTGCACAAATCACCCCACCTTCCCCTACATGACTTTTTTAATAACTGTTTTCAATTTTTTATTTATTTTTTCCGTACACATTTCATGATTTAATAAAAAAAAATTGTTATATATTATTGTTATATGTTATATATAAAAAGTTGTTATATATTTAACCCAATCTACCCCCCTCCCTCCCTCCTCCTCCTCCCCAGAGCCAGGGCCTTGTGCGTGGGTCTTTCAGCCCAGATGAGGTGCGTGCTCCGGCCCTCTCTCTCCTCTCTGCAGCCCTGGAGAGCTCCAGCCCTCTGCTCCGCTGCCTCGCTGCTGAAGGCTTAGCCCGGCTGGTGCAGGTGGTGGGAGACGCTGGATTCACTGTGTCTGTCTGCCTGCTCTGCTTCGACAGGTGGGTGGAGGTTAAAGGTGGGGTATGTGATTTCTGATTGGTCAAAATTAACATGAGCGGTACACTTTGACCAATCAGAGCGAGAGGCTCCGATTCTCTGTTCTTATTGGCTGTTGGGACTGTCCATTCACTTTGGCACCGACTTTGTTGGTGTAGAGCGTGTCAGGGAGGGACCATAGGGGGAGGGACCAAAGAGAACAAGTGGAGCGGCGGTTGAGGTATTTGGATTCAAATCTCTATCCCAACTGCCATTTTCTCCCCAAATCCTCCAGCCCAGCTTTAACCTTTATTTATACTTGAGACAACATCGAGGGAGAAACAGCTGGCGTAGTAAAAACACTACTGGTGGATGTTAACTCATAGGTTCATTCCATTTTTACATATAAATGATTTTACTGTCGATGTAAAAGTATAAAATGTATTTTTAATTATTAAAAAATATATATAATTAATTAATCCTAGAACTGCAGAGGTTTTGATTGAGTTTCAAAATTTGTGATTAATTAAATGAATTAAAATCACATTTCATAACCCCCCCCCCTCCCATCTGATTTGTTTCAAAGTTTGCTTCTAAGTGAGTCTCTGCA
>CM049408.1:30520000-30522500 GCA_026929865.2 Hyperoplus lanceolatus
TGTCTGTAGGAGCTGGAGGTTCCGTTTGGAGTTTGACGGACAGCGACTGTCAGTTAGTGTCATCCGCTCTGTGTGTCCTCTCTCAGCTCCCGTCCGTTTGCTCTCCAGAAGGTGAGAAGCTAAACATGCTAATAACCTTTACCGATATCGTTAATACAACCCTGCGTTCCAATCCCCATACTTCCCTACTATTTAGTATGCCAGAAAAAGATTTAGGATGTCCCAATACATGCACGTCAATTGTAGTATGCTGAAAAGACATAAATGTCCCACTAACTCCAATTGCATTTTGGAGTATTCGTCTTTATTCTTGACATTTCTCGACATAATGATAAAAAATCTTCCTAATCTGAATTTTTCCCCTCATGTCTGTGGCCCTAAAACTCTTCTGTACTTTAGTATGTAGTGTAGTAAAAAGACTATAACTCTTCTGTACTTTAGTATGTAGTGTAGTAAAAAGACTAAAACTCTTCTGTACTTTAGTATGTAGTGTAGTAAAAAGACTAAAACTCTTCTGTACTTTAGTATGTAGTGTAGTAAAAAGACTAAAACTCTCCTGTACTTTAGTATGTAGTGTAGTAAAAAGACTAAAACTCTCCTGTACTTTAGTATGTAGTGTAGTAAAAAGACTAAAACTCTTCTGTACTTTAGTATGTAGTGTAGTAAAAAGACTAAAACTCTTCCGTACTTTAGTATGTAGTGTAGTAAAAAGACTAAAACTCTTCTGTACTTTAGTATGTAGTGTAGTAAAAAGACTAAAACTCTTCTGTACTTTAGTATGTAGTGTAGTAAAAAGACTAAAACTCTCCTGTACTTTAGTATGTAGTGTAGTAAAAAGACTAAAACTCTCCTGTACTTTAGTATGTAGTGTAGTAAAAAGAAAAAGTATGTGATTTGGAACACAGGATAAGTAACTGTTAATCTATTTCTATTTTATCGCTGTTCATTTCAGCTAATTTTCCTTACCTTGCTTTGTCTTTTTCTTGGGCTTTTGACTTGTAATATTGTAGGTTGTAAACTGCTATTGAATTGCCCTTCTTAGGACTAATAAAGTTATCTTATCATATCTATTATAATGCTAATGCTAAAAAATGTAAATTAAATACATTTCCTGATGGTTTTTCTATTTTATCTTTACAGGCAGCGTGTCCATTCTCCCCACTGTCCTGTACCTGCTACTGGGAGTATTTAGGGAACTGGTCCACCTGCCCAGCACACACACAGGTAACACACACACACACACACACACACACACACACACACACACACACACACACACACACACACACACACACACACACACACACACACACACACACACACACACACACACACACACACACACACACACACACACACACACACACACACACACACAGGTAACACACACACACACACACACACACACACACACACACACACACACACACACACACACACAGGTAACACACACACAAACACACAAAAACATGCAAGCACGCACTCACTCACTCACTCACTCACTCACTCACTCACTCACTCACTCACTCACTCACTCACTCACTCACTCACTCACTCACTCACTCACTCACTCACATAAGCCCCTTTTACACAGCCAGTGAAAGCCGGGAATATGCCGGCCTTTCGGCCCTCCGCCCTGCTGTTTAAATGCGACCGTTGCGGAACGAGGGAAGAAAGGTGCGAGAGATTGTTCCGGGAATTTTACTACCTCGGGGGGTAGAGAGAGAGAGAGAGAGAGAGAGAGAGAGAGAGAGAGAGAGAGAGAGAGAGAGAGGTAGTAAGATTCCCGACACAATCAGTTCCGCCTCTCTGTTTAAATGCTCCAGCTTGTTGTTGCGGAACAGGGGGGCGTTTGACGTTCCATAGCCTATACGTTCTAAACATGCGACCATGTTAGCAGTTGAAGGACGTGTGTTTAACATTAACCACGGCGGCCTGATGTCCCGTAAAAATCACCAAATAAAAGGAACGGCGTATAATCTATCTGATCATAAGGTCCGCTGCTCAATCCAAACCCCCGCGCTTCATTTTGCAGAGTGTATGGCCCAATCTAGATCCACCCCCTACACCCTAACCCTATCCACTATCCCTCCGTTTGCGCGTTCACGGGGAGGGCCCGCCATATCGAGTGTCGTCCCAAACCACAGAGCCTCGAGTGTGAGTGGGTGATAAAGCCCTCGATCATCGAGTCTGCATCGACGTTGGCTCAGCCCTACGTTTGACACAGGTGTCCGCCAATCAATTATGTCCGGAATGGAGGAGCTAACTTACAAATGAGAGTTCCAGGGAGTTTGTTTCCCGAATTATAAATGAAACGTAGCTACTCTTACCTCAAACAGACATTTGATTGATTATTTTTATGCATAGCCCTAAATGACGGAACCGGAGGGTAGCCTACAATATCTCAACGAACATGTTGTTTTACACTTGTTGATTTGACTATGCCCCTTGTCTACCGTTAGTGTATTTTCAAGGCGTGGAAAAAGATAAAACGAAGCAG
>CM049408.1:30532500-30557500 GCA_026929865.2 Hyperoplus lanceolatus
ACTCTCTCTGTGTTTCTCAGTATGGCAGCGTTTACAAACTGGTGCCCCCCCCCCCCCCTCCTCCTCGACACTGGTGCAGGAGCTCAGAAAAATCCCAAGAAGAGCCCAAGAAATGTTTCAGTAGTTGATTCTACTGCTAAGAGAAAAACCTGGACTTACAGCAGAAGGTATAAAATCCATGTGCCATCACTGAAGGCTTTACCTCATGTAGATGCACCGACAGTGTTGTTGTAATTACTCAGAATTCCTCATGGGGGGTGACAGAAGTTACGCACTATATCTTTAAATTGTTCTAATGAAAATGATATTGCAGCTTCTGTCAATGAAGGGAATATTCACTCATTTGAAGCTTTTATTTTGAAATAATTGTCACTTTTTTTAAGAAGGAAAAATCTAGTTAGGATGCAGTAGGCATACAATCGGGACATACTTTTACTTATGTATTTAGTCATAACATGGCTCCTTGATCTCGCCTCTTGCTTTTATATCCGTCGCATCCCCGTTTGTTTTCATACGGAGGCTTCGTCGATGTGACGTCACTTCAGGTGCACTTCAGGGTCAGAATCGGCCAAAATAGGATGCTGTTTTCAACGCTAAAAATCTCGGCCGGATCTAGTAGACATCTGGGTAATTTTAAGCATACTAAATCTGGCCACAATAATCGGGGCGTCCTAAATATTTTTTCTACCAAACGAAATAGTAGATAGTATGCGATTTGGAATGCAGGGAATCTGAAATTATGCCTGTAAATTTAGTTTATTTTCCTGTAACACTAACACTTGACTAATCTTCCCTTCCCTTTTTTTTTCTTTCTTTTTTTTTAAGATATTTTTTTTGGCATTTTTATGCTTTATTGATCGTGTAGAGACAGAGTTGAAATGGGGCAGAGAGGGGAGTGACATGCAGAGAACGACCGCGGGCTGGAATTGAACCCAGGTCTGCTGCTGGCCGAGGCCCATGGGGGGGACGCCCTACCAACTGAGCTAAGGGCGCCCCCGACTAGTCTTCCTTCTTGAGTGAATGTCAATAACATATTAGCTCAGACAATGGCCTTCGAAAGGAAAATTACTTTATTTTTATAAGTAAAAATGTTGGTTAATCGAGTTTTGAAATCAAGTTAGAATCATAAACTGAAGACTTTTAGTGATTGTTATCAGTGGTACGTACGGTGGCCTGTAAGGGACAATTCAGTCATTAGCACTTTAGTTTTAACAAACACTACCACATCTTGTTTTTATCAGAGTGAGAGCTTAAAGGAGCTCCGAGGAACTTTTAAATATTTCTGAAACATTCAAATTTTTCCTCTGATGATCATAAATGACATGTAACAGCAAACGAGACCATCAGTGCAAAGAAAGAATGCTATTTTTATTTTATATAGTTTTTCTGAATGCCTTTGTCATGGGTATACGCTCACCCAGGAACAGCTGGCGTGGTAAAAACACTACCGCTTTTGTCCAAAGGGGGGCGCTAGAATTAACACACAATGAAAGTTCCTCGAAGCAGCTTTAATAACGAATGTAGTTAGATCATTTAGCCTACAACACTATCATAATAAAACAAAGAACACTAACGATTGCATGTTTTTAAAGATGTCTAAATGATTTTTTTAGATAATTTTTTGTGCACAATAAAGGCATTATATTCTATCCTATATTTACTCTTTATGTACCTGCAATAAGTAGCCGATTCAGTAGGTGAGCGTGTGTCTCACCTGTCTGTGACGTGTACAGGTGTGAGTGAGTTAACGTGTATTTTTCTAACGGAAGCAAATGAATAAAAATAAAAAAAATCTTCAAAATCAGTTTCCACCTTTCTTTATTTGTCCTCAGTGTGCGATGACATGAAGGCTTTTATTTTGAAAAAGCTAGAATTAATAATAGTTAAATTAAATTAGAATAGTCTTGTGATGTGTTGTTCATAGATCACTAGATATTACTTCTGCCTCTTCTTCCCCCGTGGGAAATAAGGCCGATACAGTGTGTCTCCATTTCTTTGTGTATTTTGCAACATGTTGTGCCTCGCCCCAGGTAAGGCTCAGTTGGTAGAGCGGGTCAGCCGATGATCAAAGGGTTGGAGGTTCGATCCCCGCCTTGCCACCTGTGTCATAGTTGTTGTGTCCTTGGGCAAGACACTTCACCCACCTTGCCTCGTGTGAATGTCGATAGTTAGCCTGCTGCTATCGGTGTATGAATGTGTGTGTGAATGGTAACGTGTAAAATGGGAACAGGTCTCCCTTGCAAAAGAGTCTTCGGTCTCAATGGGATTTACCTGTAGAAATAAAGGTTAAAAAAGAAAATTCAGCCAGCTCAGCGGTAATTGTTCTCCTCCAAGTGGTTTTTGGCCTTCCACGCGTTCTCTTTCCTGCTGGTGTCCATCTCAAGGCAACCTTGGGGCTACGCTGACTGTCCATTCTTAGAACACGTCCAAAGCCCTTTCAGACGTCGACGTTTGATGTCGTCCACCGATTCGATTACTAGAGATACCTATATGAAACACTAATGGGTTAATGGTTCATTCACATATACATATAAACATCTGTTCATATTAAATATACCCTACTATTTGCACACACGAGAAAGAAAATGATAATAATAAAAAAACAAAAGAATAAAATAAATTAACTTTTCCAACTCTTCAAGGCTGAATCCTTCAATATTATTAAATTGTGATCCATTTAGTAATACATTATTCCACTGTTCCATATACATTATTTTTTAATGCAGCAGGGGAAAAAAAGTAGAAAATTCCCCAAATATACTACAGGAAATACTAAAGTGAACTAATTCAAAGAGACATTAGCATAAAATCAGGATTGTAAATTCATGTTACAGTCTCAGTTGTATGCTGTTATAACAATTGTTAATATATATAATGTATAAATAGTAAATTAATCATCTTGTCCGAGCTGTTTTGTCTGTGTCACTTCTGAAACTTATTCTTTGAACCAAAACAAACAGCGCCCCCTGACGTCATCTGCGTCACCTACAGACGCTGCCTTCAGGCTCCGTCGGAAATCCTACAGTAATCAACATAAATAAAGAATGAGCATGATTAATATAATAGTTTTTTGTAACCCTGATACAAGAAAATACATTAAAAAAAAAATCAAATTAAAAATAAGATATAAAACTAAATATATATTTTGATGATAGAATATATTAAAGAGATTATATGAAAATTTAATTTAATTCAAAAAACGATTTCAATTTTAATTTAAATCACTAAAAAATAAGAACATGAAAGAATATAAGAAAAAATCCACACGTATTATTTTATCTAAAGACATACATGTGAAATATAAGAAGAACATTTAATACAGCAAAGCCATATAACACTCAAATAAAAAAATAATTGAAAAAAATAATTTAATGTAACAATAAATAACAACTATTAAAAATAAACCTCAATTATTATTCCATTGACTTGTTCACACGTGTGAAATTAGAAGAACATATTATAAAATAAAATAGTCCTAAATAAATATAGAATAAATATAAAGCTGTTGTGATGTTTCATATTTCCGTGGTTCGTGAACGCGGCATCGCCGTCGGCTCAGTTCGGCTGTGATCGTCGCACCGTCTCTTTCTGACCTCTTCATGCGCTGCTAGAGAAATGGGAACATGTTAATTTAATCCCACACACACACGGCTCTCCATCCTCCACACGGACCGAGAGGAGCTGGACTTCTTACCCGCTCCTAGACGACTAAAACGCCGCTGAAAAAAACAAACAAAAACACGGTAAGTCCTTCCATCGAGTTTACCGTTGTTTCCTTTTGCGGGTGGCAGCGTATGAGCTGCGGCCTCCCGGATCTCCCGGAACTCGAGACCCGTGGATCCTAATCGGAGACGAAGGCCGCTATCGTATTATTTTCACTAATTGAGCATAACATTCACAAACCTTGGCCATTTTTAGTGTCTCTTCCCAATGAGGGTGAAGTAACGAATCTCCAATGTCGGTAAATAAACCCAAATATGTCGTTATCCATCTAAAATACCTGCTGTTTTCTAGCTAGTGTTAGCGCTTAGATTAGCTACACGCGACCATTAGCCTGGATTTTATCGCTTATAATTTATTATTTTGCTGAGTAACAACCAAACGTATCCCTTCATATACGATAACTGTGTTCTTGGCGATACGTTAAGGTTATTTTCTGGTAGTTACAGTTGAATTTAACGGCTTGACATTATCATCATCATTATCATTAGTGAAGCTAAGAAGCTAATGCTACGAAACACAGTGTTAAATACAGATCATTAAAGGGTCTTAATAGGCTTAAAACTACCCGTTTCTTAAAATATTAAGGCCTCACGTGGTAGTAAAACGTCTTAAATCAACATTTTAAAGGCCCCCAAAAGGCTAAAGACAACGAAAGAGGATTGTATCAGTTATTTTCTCTGACGTTGCAAATTTTAAAAACTCTAGAATAATAGCTTGAATCTGTTTTTTTTAAATACATTTTTAATTCAAATTGCCATGGCCTGCCCTGATCCTATGTGGTCACGTGTTGACATTTACCGTGACACACACACACACACACACACACACACACACACACACACACACACACACACACATCACACACACACTAGTATTGTTGTTATTTACGCCACTGAAGAATAGATGATGAAACGGTAGCAGTAGGTCAGAGGAACTGGCTGAATCATGTACATTTCAGTCGTTCAGTCGCTGACATTGTGCAAGTTTCCAGGCCACAAACAAAGGACGTTTGTTTCAAGCGTGGAGGAAAATATGGGTCAATATAACGACCACCAGAAAGTCATAGTTTTAATACAATGACTGGGACTCATTTTTTTGTCCGACTCACGACTGATAATTTTTCCAACTGTTTAGTCAATCTAGACTCTTCTGGAGCTTTCTATCTTCCCTTAGTCACCCTAAGGAGTTTCCCAATTACAACTGAATCATACATGTTAAAAATGGCCATTTATTACTTGAAAAAGATTAGGATTTCTCATAAATTGGCTTAATCTCAGTAGGGGAGAACGGGGTAAGTAGGCACACTTTTTACTCTAGTGAGAATTGCTCATCAGCTAAACATCTTTCAATAATCATTCCTACATTAAATTGAAGCTTAAGGTGTTGGCTTGAAATGTGAACCCCTCACTTTTTTCTATCTTATTGTAATAAAGAAGAAATTAATCATCAAAGACACCCTTACACATTGTGACAACCAACCCCTTTTTCATCACAACCAATTTTTTTTTTATACCTTTTTTTGAATTACTTACTGTAAAAACACCCGATAGTCTTACATTTAGTTTTTGGCTTAATCTGGTTCGCTTGGCCCAGTAGATCAGAGTTTATGGCCCTCTTGTGTATATTTTCACTGGCCTAGCAGTCACACAAATGAGCTTTCTTTCATACTTTTATCATTTTGGTGAATAATTATAGGAACAGTATTGGTAAACGGACTTGTCTTTATATAGAGCTTTTTAGCCGATTTACTCAGACCCAAAGCGCTTTACATTTCTGACCACATTCACCCTTCACCCAGGGTTAGACAGTGAGACCATAAAACACTCTTTCTGCCTTTTCTCAGGCTAGGATGAACCAATTTCTAAACTTTTTGCACATTTATACTACATAGGATCTCAGAGTTCAATACACCTTCATATTTCCACCGGTGAAAGTAGGGCTTTAAGTAATAACAGACTGCAGGTTGTTTCTATAGTTTTTTTTCTACAGTGCATCTTTTTTGAAAAAATGTCCCGACAGCTGTTGTGGGCATAACACAATACTACAGATGGGACCTTTGTAATCAGGTTTCAGTTTCAGTCTCTTAAAGGTGGAGTCAGCTCTGTAAACCGCTATGTAAACAAAGGGTCCACTGTAGCTACTAGCGAGCAACATGCTGGTTTACATACCCTAGGCTGTGTATGAACACCAGTCTTTTTCCAGCTCACACACACACACACACACACACACACACACACACACACACACACACACACACACACACACACACACACACACACACACACACACACACACACACACACACACACACACACACACACACCCTGTGTTCCAATCCCCATACTTCCCCTACTATTTAGTATGCCAGAAAAAGATTTAGGATGTCCCAATACATGCACGTCAATTGTAGTATGCTGAAAATACATAAATGCCCCACTAACTCCAATAGCATTTTGGAGTATTCGTCTTTATTCTTGACATTTCCCGACATAATGAAAAAAAATCTTCCTTATCCTTTTTATTTTTTCTCTCCTGTCTGCGGCCCTAAAACTCTTCTGTACTTTAGTATGTAGTGTGGTAAAAAGACTAAAACTCTTCTGTACTTTAGTATGTAGTGTGGTAAAAAGACTAAAACTCTTCTGTACTTTAGTATGTAGTGTGGTAAAAAGACTAAAACTCTTCTGTACTTTAGTATGTAGTGTAGTAAAAAGACTAAAACTCTTCTGTACTTTAGTATGTAGTGTAGTAAAAAGACTAAAACTCTTCTGTACTTTAGTATGTAGTGTAGTAAAAAGACTAAAACTCTTCTGTACTTTAGTATGTAGTGTAGTAAAAAGACTAAAACTCTTCTGTACTTTAGTATGTAGTGTAGTAAAAAAAGACTAAAACTCTTCTGTACTTTAGTATGTAGTGTGGTAAAAAGACTAAAACTCTTCTGTACTTTAGTATGTAGTGTAGTAAAAAGACTAAAACTCTTCTGTACTTTAGTATGTAGTGTAGTAAAAAGACTAAAACTCTTCTGTACTTTAGTATGTAGTGTAGTAAAAAGACTAAAACTCTTCTGTACTTTAGTATGTAGTGTAGTAAAAAGACTAAAACTCTTCTGTACTTTAGTATGTAGTGTAGTAAAAAGAAAAAGTATGTAATTTGGAACGCAAGGACAGTATTCTAAGGTAGTAGATCTTGAGGAGATATTTACTGGTTTTGACAACAAGCGTTCTCCAGAATCACTGACTACACCTTTTAACATACAGCCTAACTTGACGAGTCCTGTTTACATTTAACTAGCAGCCATTGTTGGTGTAACAGCTAATCAAGGCTCAGGGATTAATGGGAACTAATCTTTGGTTCCACTGTTGTTTCAACCCGGAAGATAAAAATTTTTATAACACGCACACACACTGTCACGACATACAACTGCTGCAGTAAGGGGGCTTTGTTTTGTACATTGTTTTAACATATTGGAATTAAAGGTGCAGTCAGTGATTCTGGAGAACGCCTGTTGACAAAATCATGTTTTGTCTAAATCAGTGAATATCTCCTCACGATCTGCAACCCGTCTCTTTTTTTTTTTTTTTTTTTAAATTTGACGAGCATTTCTCAGAATCGCAGACTTGGTTAACGATATTTATTGAACATTTCAAACTGAACTCAAGGCATCACTTGAAAGGAAAATGCCACATTTGAGTCTTTAATTTGAATGATTATGCAATTTTTTACATACAAATAAAAAACAGAATAATTAAACCGAACGCATACAATACATACACACACCTCCCCTTCCCCCCTCCCCCCTCCCTCACATAAACAGAAGTGACATAAATGGGGGGTGGCCGGACAGCTCATAACATTCGAGTCTTTCGGTAAAAATCTATTTTTCGTAATTGTCTAAAACAGTAGAAAATAAATAACTTGAATTTGGGATCGGGTTGCCAGGCAGAGTTTGTTGGTTATTGTAAGCGGGTCACACTTTTAAAAATTCATTTTTCAACCTTTTACAAACTGGAGTTCGCCTCATGAAAAATTGAAAGCCCTCGTTGGCACACACACACACACACACACGCACACGCACACGCACACGCACACACACACACACACACACATTCATTAGAGGTTTTCAACAGCAGTTTCCATTTGATTTTCGGTTAATTGCACAGGACTATTGGGTAGTTTTTTTACTATCAAATTTGTCTGTTAAAGCTGCAGTGTGTAGAATTTTGGGTTTTATTTCCTAGCAGATTTTGTAGAAAGTAATTATAATATCCATAAGTACATTTAATTTAGTGCATATTAGCTGAAAAAAATGTTTTGAATTATTATTTTTTCCCCTTAGAAAGGGTCTCATATATGTCCATATTTCTGCATATTTTGGACCAAGGCCTAGTGCCGCCATCTTGAAAGTGTCATAGTTGGAATGTCATCAGGTGCATTGTTTAAAATTTAGAATTGTTCTTGTCCTTGAAGGCCACTGTAGCTTCTGTTATTATTCGAAAGGGTTGGGGTTACCCAGGGAGCGTTGCATTCTAGAACTTTGTAGGACTTTCTTGATGATGTCATATTACACACTGCACCTTTAATGTGTTGTGGTTAGTAGGGCTGGCCCGAATTATTCCAACATATTCGAATACTCATTTGTTAATTTAGTATTGGAAGCTCAATGCAGTATTTGGAATTACATTTTTTCTTTGTTTTTATATATATATATTTTTTTTTTTTTTTTTGCACGAGTAGGCCTATCTTAAACTGCAATATACAGCTCTGGGAAAAATGAAGAGACCAGTCAGGATTTGTCTTCAATCTTCATCTCTACATTACTTATTGAAAATGCTCTAAATGACAATATTCTTGGTAGGAATGTTGTCAGTAGTTTCTATATTATAAAACCAAAATGTTCATTCTACTCAAACATATGCCTATAAATAGTAAAACGAGAGACACTGAACGTTTGAAGGCAAGGCAAGGCAAGTTTATTTATATAGCACAATTCAAGACACAAGGCCACTCAAAGTGCTTTACAGGGGCAAGATTAGAATACATAAAACACATTATAAAACATTTAATTATAATAATTAATTTATAATAATTGATAGGTTTTATATAGCGCTTTATTGCCTAGGCACTCAAAGACGCTTTACAGGGTTCCTGGTTTGAAGCGGTCTCCTAATTTTTTCCAGAGCTGTATGTTGTCAGCAAGTAAAAATATTCATATGTACACGTTATATAAACAACAACTGTTCAAATGAATGTTGTCTTTGATGGTGTGTGTTTTTTTAGAACGAGTATTCAGAAGAATTCAGAAAATCCAGCGAGTATCTGAAGCCTGTAAAATGGTATTGGGGACAGGACATCCCTAGTGGTTAGCCCTGCGTTCCAAATCACCTACTTTTTCTTTTTACTACACTACATACTAAAGTACAGAAGAGTTTTAGTCTTTTTACTACACTACATACTAAAGTACAGAAGAGATTTAGTCTTTTTACTACACTACATACTAAAGTACAGAAGAGATTTAGTCTTTTTACTACACTACATACTAAAGTACAGAAGAGTTTTAGTCTTTTTACTACACTACATACTAAAGTACAGAAGAGATTTAGTCTTTTTACTACACTACATACTAAAGTACAGAAGAGTTTTAGTCTTTTTACTACACTACATACTAAAGTACAGAAGAGTCTTAGTCTTTTTACTACACTACATACTAAAGTACAGAAGAGTTTTAGTCTTTTTACTACACTACATACTAAAGTACAGAAGAGATTTAGTCTTTTTACTACACTACATACTAAAGTACAGAAGAGTTTTAGTCTTTTTCACTACACTACATACTAAAGTACAGAAGAGTTTTAGTCTTTTTACTACACTACATACTAAAGTACAGAAGAGTTTTAGTCTTTTTACTACACTACATACTAAAGTACAGAAGAGATTTAGTCTTTTTACTACACTACATACTAAAGTACAGAAGAGTTTTAGTCTTTTTACTACACTACATACTAAAGTACAGAAGAGTTTTAGTCTTTTTACTACACTACATACTAAAGTACAGAAGAGTTTTAGTCTTTTTACTACACTACATACTAAAGTACAGAAGAGTTTTATTCTTTTTACTACACTACATACTAAAGTACAGAAGAGATTTAGTCTTTTTACTACACTACATACTAAAGTACAGAAGAGTTTTAGTCTTTTTACTACACTACATACTAAAGTACAGAAGAGTTTTAGTCTTTTTACTACACTACATACTAAAGTACAGAAGAGTTTTAGTCTTTTTACTACACTACATACTAAAGTACAGAAGAGTTCTAGAGCCACAGGTGCAAAAAAAAATCAGATAATTACGTTTTTTTTTTTCATTATGTCGAGAAATGTCAAGAATAAAGACGAATACTCCAAAAAGCTATTGGAGTTAGTGGGTCATTGATGTATTTTCAGCATACTACAATTGACCTGCATGTATTGGGACATCCTAAATCTTTTTCTGGCATACTAAATAGTAGGGAAGCATGGGGATTGGAACGCAGGGTTGATGTTAATGTGATGTGGTTAGGGGTTTGCACAGCCCTTCAAAACCAAGATGTGTGTGTGTGTGTGAACTCAGGTGAGAACTTGACCTGGTTTTGTCAGCTGTTGCCGGGCGGATTAAGGTTGTTGTGATTGAATTGAATGGTCTGTTTGAGAAACCTGGGTCGTTGTGAAATGACAAACACACTGGGAGAGACACACACACAGTCATGTTACACACACGCACACACACACACAGACGGGCACACACGGGCACACACAGTCATGTTGCGCACACACACATGGGAAAGACACACACGCTCATACACACACACATAGACAAACAGACACACACACAGGAAAGACACAAACACATACCAACCTATGTCACACGTGCGCACCATTTCAGAGAAACACACACACAGCAGTCTCACACACACCCTTTAAAAATGGCTGAGAAGGGGAAAAGAAAAGTGTGTGTGTGTGTTTTCTGCTGATGGCTGACCTCATTCTGGACACAGGACACTGCCAAGGGTTAATGGGGTGCAAGCCAAAACGTGCAGTCTACACACACACACACACACCCCATCCTAGGAACACACACACACACGGCGACAGACAGACACACACACACACGAGGACAAAGACACACACACAGCGACACACACCACACACACACACACACACACACACACACAAGACGTCAGGTTGTGATGATTAATCTCACGATAAGAGGATCTGTCGCACACACAGCCTGCTGCTGTCCATCAACACAGACAGGCAGGCAGACAGACAGACAGACAGACAGGCAGGCAGGCAGGCAGGCAGGCAGGCCGGTTGGTTCAAATTAGGCCTAATCAACTTATCCTGATTCCTGCTATAAACGTGTGCGCGTGTCAGGCATGCTGCAAACATTTCTTATGGCCATTTTCTTCTTCATTAGACAGTGTTGTAGAGACGGAGATGAAATGTGTCAGAGAGGGGAATGACATGCAGAGAACGACCCGGGCTGGATTCTAACCCTGGTCTGCTGTGAAGAGGACAGACAGACAGACAGACAGACAGACAGACAGACAGTCAGACAGAGAGGGGAATGACATGCAGAGAACGACCCGGGCTGGATTCTAACCCGGGTCTGCTGTGAAGAGGACAGACAGACAGACAGACAGAGAGGGGAATGACAAGCAGAGAACGACCCGGGCTGGATTCTAACCCGGGTCTGCTGTGAAGAGGACAGACAGACAGACAGACAGACAGACAGAGAGGGGAATGACATGCAGAGAACGACCCGGGCTGGATTCTAACCCGGGTCTGCTGTGAAGAGGACAGACAGACAGACAGACAGACAGACAGATAGAGAGGGAATGACATGCAGAGAACGACCCGGGCTGGATTCTAACCCGGGTCTGCTGTGAAGAGGACAGACAGACAGACAGATAGAGAGGGGAATGACATGCAGAGAACGACCCGGGCTGGATTCTAACCCGGGTCTGCTGTGAAGAGGACAGACAGACAGACAGACAGACAGAGAGGGGAATGACATGCAGAGAACGACCCGGGCTGGATTCTAACCCGGGTCTGCTGTGAAGAGGACAGACAGACAGACAGACAGAGAGGGGAATGACATGCAGAGAACGACCCGGGCTGGATTCTAACCCGGGTCTGCTGTGAAGAGGACTGAGACTCTATGGAGAAATCCCACTTAAAGGTGGAGTCAGTGATTCTCTTGTCAAAATCACTTTTGGGCAAAATCATTGAATATCTCCTCACGATCCACTACCTGTCTGTACTGTGTGGGCGCTATTTAAACAAAAACAATCCAGTGTTAATACACAGCCTAGGCTCTGTAAACGGGCATATTTCTAGCTACGGTTGGCCCCCCCCCCTTTTGTTTTGCATACAGACCAACAGATGAATGAGTTGATCAAGAGAAACGATCAGCAGCTTAATTATAATGGAAATACTTTTGTTTGTTTACGGTTGTATCTGGTTTCAAGGAGGCGTTAACGGTCTCCATTGTTCTTAGTGTGATTGGATCTCTATGCAGACAGCTGTGGGGCGTCTTAGAATATAACAGAATATATGTGTGTATTGCCATTTGCACTACACTACATACTAAAGTAGGCAAGGCAAGGCAAGTTTATTTCTATAGCACAATTCAGACACAAGGCCACTCAAAGCGCTTTACAGGGGCAAGATTAGAATACCTAAAACACATTATAAAACATTTAAAAGCGAATTAAAGAAGCGAATAAAATAAAAATTGCAGGTTAAAATGGAAACAGAAAAGTCTTCAGACTCGATTTTAAAAGAACTGAGAGTTGCAGCAGACCTCAAGTTCTGTGGGAGTTTGTTCCAGATTTTTGGTGCATAAAAACTAAAAGCTTCAGAAGAGTTTTAGGGCCACAGGAGCGAGAAAAAAATCAGATAAGGAAGATTTTTTTCTTCATTATGTCGAGTAATGTCGAGAATCAAGACGAATACTCCAAAATGCAATTGGAGTTGGTGGGGGCATTTTTGTATTTTCAGCATACTACAATTGACCTGCATGTATTGGGACATCCTATATCTTTTTCTGGCATACTAAATAGTAGGGAAGTGTGGGAATTGGAATCCAGTGTTAATACACACCCTAGGCTCTGTAAACAGGTTGGGGCTTGGTATTGCCATTTGCACAGGTACAAGACAGTACAGGTACATTGGGATTGTTGTGTGAATCTCCCCGAGTCGGCTTCTTCAATTAAAAACAATTATCGCTTGTAAAATGCTTTTCAGTATCTGTGTTGATGTTTTTGTTGTAAACTAACTGCAGGCTCTGTGAATGTAAACAAACCCCCCTCCTCTGAAACTGCATAGTGCACCTTTAACTTTATCTCACTCACTCACTCACTCACTCACTCACTCACTCACTCACTCACTCACTCACTCACTCACTCACTCACTCACTCACTCACTCACTCACTCACTCACTCACTCACTCACTCACTGACTGTTGCGTGTTTGTATATTTCAGGTGCAGAGACTTCATGTCCCAGAATCCTTTGTGAGAGCGAGAGAGAGTGTCTGTCCGGTGGGTTGGATGAGTTCCAAACAGAGACGTTTCTTTGAGCAGTGATCGGGCGCCGAGCCACAGCAGGTAGCTGACGGGGAGCCAGGTGAGAGGCTATGATGTCATTACAGACAGACACACACACACACACACACACACACACACACACACACACACACACACACACACACACACACACACACACACACACACACATTTTCTCTTAGCTCACACTCTGCGATTACATGCAGACTCATACTCGGGTAAATAAACAAATAAGACCTCAACAGGACTTGTAAAATGCATGTAAACACCTTTATCCGATCTACTTCGCACAACAATTTGGGGCGACTGTGGCTCAGTTGGCAGAGCGGGTCGGCTGATGATCAAAGGGTTGGAGGTTCGATCCCCGCCCTGCCACCTGTGTCAGAGTTGTTGTGTCCTTGGGCAAGACACTTCACCCACCTTGCCTCGTGTGAATGTCGATAGTTGGTCTGCTATCGGTGTATGAATGTGTGTGTGAATGGTAACGTGGGAATGGGAACAGGTCTCCCTTGCAAAAGAGTCTTCGGACTCAATGGGATTTACCTGTAGAAATAAAGGTTAAAAAAAAAATAATAATAATCGGCACATTAACGGACAAGCGAAGTCGGATAAGAACACCTAGATAACTCGTTAGGAGTTCACTTTCTGCGCTTGCTCGAGAATCCCTGCCGGGGATTTCACAAGGCAGTGGAAGGAGACGACGTAAAAATAGTAGTAAATTGCCGGAAGGGAACCGGACGTGGCTCCATAACCACTTGTTGAAAGGGCTACAGCGCCACCTAGCATAGTGGAGACAGCTACGCTCCGGCCATTTATCAAATTCTCTGACGTGGTCCGTTCAAGTGGCAAAATCGGTTTATGGTGAATGAAAACCAAAAAATGTCTTTTGTTGATTTTACCTAAATGTTTATGGTTTACTTACCGGTTACACATATACACATTGCACACACCTTGCTAGTCAGGTCTGGCCGGCTCCTGACATGTCTGTGTCACTCTTAATTTATGACACAGTAACAAGCGTACTCTTAGCAGGTAATTGCTTCTGCTGTTTAAGCGCTGACATCAAGAGCAAGTATGAGTCATAAGTGGCAAGGTTAATCCTCCTCATATTTAGTCAACACAAACTTGACACGCACATCAGTGATACTTCTGTGTGTAAAGATTTTGGTCATGGAATGGGAGAGAGAGAGGGAGAGGGAAGGAGAGAGAGGGAAGGAGAGAGGGAGGGGGAGAGAGGGAAGGAGAGAGGGAGAGAGAGAGGGAGAGAGAGAGAGGGAGAGAGACAGAGGGAAGGAGAGAGAGAGGGAGAGAGAGGGAGAGAGAGAGGGAAGGAGAGAGAGGGAGAGAGACAGAGAGGGAGAGAGAGAGAGAGACAGGCAGAGAGAGCTTAGAAATGCACTTGCTGTTGATTTTTGGTTGTTTTCGTTAATAAAAACCCAAATATCATTAATAAAAAAGAGAGAGAAAGAAAATACATTTGCCAAATATATAAAGGAGGAACATTGTAGTGTTCTTAATGGATGTGTTGCAAAGTGAATACGCGGCTATATAAAGAATGATTGGTATGGTAAAATGACCCAGCTCTGTTAAAGGGGCACTGTGTAATATGACATCATCAATAAAGTTCTACAAAGTTCTAGAATGCAACGCTCCCTGGGTAACCCCACCCCTTTTGAATAATAACAGAAGCTACAGTGGCCTTCAAGGACAAGAACAATTCTAAATTCTAAACAATGCACCTGATGACATTCCAACCAACATGGATTCCTCCATAAGACTTGCCTGCTCAATGTACAAAATGTAATATTAATATTTGTAATTCTCCGCTCAGGAGGATAATTCAGATTATTGGCAGAGGTGATTCTACACCAATGAGGACATATTTATGAATGAGGATATTGATTTTAGCCAATAAATTACTTAAAATGTTACACAGTGTCCCTTTAAGCTATATGGACCTATTTAAAAAAAAAATACTTTCTTTTTTTACAGAACACAAACACACAACTGAAAAAGTGAACGGACAAACAAAAGGCGAAATAAAATAAACAACTATCATGGCTTTCTCTCCCTTACAAGTTAAAGGCAAATGGAGGTGTCATGAAGGTCACTTCAGCGCTGCTTTATGGTCGAGGAAAGGCTGCCATATCTGTTTACTTTTGCTATATGTGCTGTCTGTCTGTCTGTCTGTCTGTCTGTCTGTCTGTCTGTCTGTCTGTCTGTCTGTCTGTCTGTCTGTCCCTTCCTTCCAGGCTTGGCGACACTATCCCTGCGTTCCAATCCCCATACTTCCCTACTATTTAGTATATACTGATTTGTGTGTTTCCCTCCCTCCCTCCCTCCAGGCCAGGCGTGATGGCGGACGTGGATCCCGACACCCTGCTGGAGTGGCTGCAGATGGGCCAGGGAGATGAGCGGGACATGCAGCTCATCGCCCTGGAGCAGCTCTGCATGCTGCTGCTCATGTCTGACAACGTGGACCGCTGCTTCGAGACGTGAGTGTGCTTTTGGTTATAACATTTTTTTTTTTTGGTGTCTGCAGACCCGGGTTAGAATCCAGCCCGGGTCGTTCTCTGCATGTCATTCCCCTCTCTGTCTGTCTGTCTGTCTGTCTGTCTGTCTGTCTGTCTGTCTGTCTGTCTGTCTGTCCTCTTCACAGCAGACCCGGGTTAGAATCCAGCCCGGGTCGTTCTCTGCATGTCATTCCCCTCTCTCTGACACATTTCATCTCTGTCTCTACAACACTGTCTAATAAAGTACAATGCCCAAAAAAATAATGCTTGATTTTAACCCTCCATTTCTTGAGCTCACGTGATGTTGTTCAGTGGTCATGTGTGTAATGTACGGAGGAACAGTAAACGCAGCGCTATGTCTTCGGTACCGGTGTGTGTCATCGTCCACCGGTTCTATCCTCAATCGCTGTCACACATTTACCCAAAATTCAATGTACAGAAATGTGAATTGGAACGGGGGCATTTCCTAGGAGGACGATGTTGGCAGTTCATTACTTTCAACAAATTGAAAATAATTTAGTCTGTATACAAATACTTGCATTGATATGTGTCCCACGAAAAAAAAAGAAAAAATGCTTCATATAATATCTGGGGGTGTGAATATTTTGGAATCCCACGATTGGATTCAAAATGGATTTCAGGGTCTCCTACGATCCACTGTGTGCTCAGAGGCATTGTGGCAAATGATGTCATGAAAGCAAATTAAAGTCTTAAATGTCTTTATCTATCTCCATTCAAGTCTAATTTATGTGAAGCTTGTGATCCACGTGATTTTTAAGGCAAGGCAACATTACTTGAGGTTATTAGAATTTGAAAAAAATCTTTAAAAAAAAAATATTTTTTTAATTTAATCAAATTTATTTAAAGGTGCAGTGTGTAATATGACATCATCAATAAAGTTCTAGAAAGTTCTAGAATGCAACGCTCCCTGGGTAACCCCACCCCTTTAGAATAATAACAGAAGCTACAGTGGCCTTCAAGGACAAGAACAATTCAAAATTTTAAACAATGCACCTGATGACATTCCAAAAACATGGATGCCTCCATAAGACTTACCCTCTCAATGTACAAAATGTAATATTAATATTTGTAATTCTACGCTCAGGAGGATAATTCAGATTATTGGCAGAGGTGATTTTACACCAATGAGGACATATTTATGAATGAGGATATTGATTTTAGCTAATAAATGACTTACAATGTCACACAGTGTCCCTTTAACAAGTTATGAATCTATTATCTATCTTTTCTAAAATATTTTTTTCACCACCCCTACTAATCTCTCTGTGTTGTTCCAGTTGTCCTCCGCGTACCTTCCTTCCCGCTCTCTGTAAGATCTTCCTGGATGAGAGCGCGCCGGACAACGTGCTGGAGGTCACAGCCCGGGCCATCACTTACTACCTGGACGTGTCGGCAGAATGCACCCGGCGCATAGTGGGCGTAGAGGGGGCCATCAAGGCACTCTGCAACAGGCTGGTGGTGGTGGAGCTCAACAACCGCACAAGCAGAGACCTCGCCGAGCAGTGTGTCAAGGTAGGAGTCTGTTAATACACGGCCTAGGCTCTGTAAACGGGCATGTTGCTAGCTACGGTGGGCCCTAGTTGTATACCCTTCCCCCCGCCCCCCCGCAATATGTTTATTTTATTTTTTATTTTTTCCACAACACAATGCCACAAAAATTTACAAAAAAAAATTACATATGAGGTTAAATAAATAAAAAATTAAAGGAAGAATAGAAGAGAAAAAAAAAAAAAGAAAGACAAATCTATCCCATGTTCCAAATGATACCAGATTAGTACAGAGTCTGTTAATACACAGCCGAGGCTCTGTAAAAGGATCATGTTGCTAGCTACGGTGGGCCCATTTATTTAAATACAAGCGGGGACCAGGCAGAATGCACCCGGCGCATAGTGGGCGTAGAGGGGGCCATCAAGGCACTCTGCAACAGGCTGGTGGTGGTGGAGCTCAACAACCGCACAAGCAGAGACCTCGCCGAGCAGTGTGTCAAGGTAGGAGGGGCTGAATCATCAACTACCACAGCCTAGGCCAATGATCCAAGGGTTGGCGGTTTCGATCCCCGCTCCAGCACTTGTGTCATGGTTGTTGTGTCCTTGGGCAAGGCACTTCACCCACCTTGCCTGGCGTGAATGTGTATGACTGCTGTATGTTTTGAGGTGGTGGTCTGAGGGGTCGTAGGCGCTGAATGGCAGCCACGCTTCCACCACCGGTATGACTGTGTGTGAATGAATGGAACCTGGAACCATGTAAAGCGCTTTGAGTGCCTGGAAAAAGCGCTATATAAAATCCAATCCATTATTATTATTATTATTATTGTTGTTATTATTATTATTATTATTATTATTATTATTATTATTATTATTATTATTATTATTATCATCTTTCTCAGTTGAACCATAAAGTTATTATTATTATTATTATTATTATTATTATTATTATTATTATTATTATTATTATTATTATTATTATTATTATTATTATTATTATTAATATTATTATTATTATTATTATTATTATTATTATTATCATCATCTTTCTCAGTTGAACCATAAAGTCATTATTGTATGTGTCTTCTCTGTTTCTCCGTCTAGGTGCTGGAGTTGATCTGTACCCGTGAGTCGGGCGCTGTGTTCGAGGCGGGCGGTCTGAACTGTGTGCTGAGCTTTATCAGGGACAGCGGCCATCTTGTCCACAAAGACACGCTGCACTCGGCCATGTCCGTGGTGTCTCGACTCTGCAGCAAGATGGAGCCGCAGGACGCTTCCCTGGAGACCTGCGTGGAGTCACTGTCCAGCCTGCTAAAACATGAGGACCATCAGGTAAGAAGAGAGGGGGGGTGGGGGGGGGGGGGGGGGGGGTGTGTGTGTGTGTGTGTGTGTGTGTGTGTGTGTGTGTGTGGAGAGAGAGACGTGTAGAGTCACTGTCCAGCCTGCTAAAACATGAGGACCGCCAGGTAATAAGAGAGGGGGTGTGTGTGGGGTGTGTGTGAGAGAGAGAGTGTGTGTTTGTGAGAGAGAGAGAGAGAGTGTGTGTGTGAGAGAGAGAGAGAGAGAGAGTGTGTGTGTGTGTGAGAGAGAGAGAGAGACACGTGTAGAGTCACTATCCAGCCTGCTAAAACATGAGGACCATCAGGTAATGAGAGAGAGAGAGTGCGTGTGTGTGTGTGTGTGTGTGTGTGTGGGAGAGAGAGAGTGTGTGTGTGTGAGAGAGAATGTGTGTGTGAGAGAGAGAGAGAGTGTGTGTGTGTGTGTGTGTGTGTGTGTGAGAGAGAGAGAGAGACGTGTAGAGTCACTATCCAGCCTGCTAAAACATGAGGACCACCAGGTAATGAGAGAGAGAGAGTGTGTGAGAGGAAGTGTGTGTGTGTGTGTGTGCGCGCTATGTCTTCGGTACCGGTGTGTGTGTGTGTGTGTGTGTGATCGTCTGCCGGTTCTATCCTCAATCGCTGTCACACATTTAGCAAACTGAAATGTGACTTCTTTTTTTTTTTTTTTCTTCTTCTTTTTACAGTATACAATGCAAATACATCAAATACACAGCTAGCTGATGAAGAGAAAAAAAAACTGAAACATTGACACAACCATGTAGGATGGCTGGAATTAAAATGAAATGAGTGGAAGTACCATATAGCCTAATTCAAACAGTTAGAGTGTTTGGCAGATTTAAGATGTATCTGTATTTGTTAAAGGTTATGAAGGTATTTATTTTGTTGCTTAAAGGTGCAGTGTGTAATATGACATCATCAAGAAAGTTCTACAAAGTTCTAGAATGCAACGCTCCCTGGGTAACCCCACCCCTTTTGAATAATAACAGAAGCTACAGTGGCCTTCAAGGACAAGAACAATTCTAAATGTTAAACAATGCACCTGATGACATTCCAACTATGACACTTTCAAGATGGCGGCCCTAGGCCTTGGTCCAAAATATGCAGAAATATGGACATATATGAGACCCTTCCTAAGGGAAAAAATAATAATTAAAAAACATAATTCAGCTATTATGCACTAAATTAAATGTACTTATGGATATTATAATTACTTTCTACAAAATCTGCTAGGAAATAAAACCCAAAATTCTACACACTGCAGGTTTAAAATGTAATTTTTCCCTATAAACCTACCCATCTCCCAGGTGTCGGACGGTGCATTGCGCTGCTTCGCCTCACTGGCAGACAGATTCACGCGTCGCGGAGTTGACCCGGCACCGTTAGCTAAACACGGGCTAACGGAGGAGCTACTGTCTCGTATGGCGGCCGCGGGGGGCAACGTAACGGGACCGTCCAGCGCCTGTAAACCCGGCCGCACCTCCACCGGCACAAACCCAAACAACCAGGACGCTAAACTGAGCAACCAGGTGTCCACCATCGTCAGCCTCCTGTCGACGCTCTGCAGGGGCTCACCGCTGGTCACACACGTAAGTCACACGCCCTGGGTTAATGTGGGCCGTGTTCTTAGTTACACACGTAAGTCACACTCCCTGGGTTAATGTGGGCCGTGTTCTTAGTTACACATGTATGTATTACTCGTAGGGTTTACCAGTTTACAGAGCCTCGACTTTGTATAAACACCAGATTACCGCTAGTTACACACGTAAGTAAAGTACACTGTGTAAATGTTGGATTAGTTTAGTCTAATTTAACCATTTCACCAGTAGTTTTTTTCGATTTTGTTTTAAGCTTGAGAAATTTTCATTAGTTTGTCACTTTTAAGTCGTTTTGATTTAATTTTATTAGATTTAAAATAATAATAATAATAATAATAATAATAATAATAATAATAATAATAATAATAATAATAATAATAATAATAATAATTGTTTGTTGCTAGCTACAGGATGTCCCTTTTGCTTACATTCCCTTTGTCTACATAGCAGTTTACAGATCCTAGACTGTGTATAAACACCACATTTTTTCAGCACACACACAGTCAGTGCGGACCGGTAGACGCAGGCCCCTGTCATGAAAAAAAGTTACTTCACGAAAACAGAAAATAACCAATTATCCTTACTTACTGTCCTCCCTTTCTCTCCCATCTCCAGGACCTGTTGCGGTCCGCTCTGCCCGATTCCATGGAGTCAGCCCTGGGGGGAGACGAGCGGTGCGTCCTCGACACGATGCGTCTGGTGGATCTGCTGCTGGTTCTCCTGTTCGAGGGTCGGAAAGCTCTGCCCAAATCCACGGCCGGGTCGACCAGCCGAATCCCGGGGCTGAGGCGCCTCGACAGCTCCGGGGAACGCTCACACAGACAGCTGATTGACTGTATACGCAGCAAGGACACAGACGCACTCATAGACGCCATAGATACTGGAGGTGAGGACACAGACAGACAGACAGACACTCACTCACTCACTCACTCACTCACTCACTCACTCACTCACTCTGAGACAGACAGACACACACTCACTCACTCACTCTGAGACAGACAGACACTCACTCACTCACTCACTCACTCACTCACTCACTCACTCACTCACTCACTCACTCACTCACAGACAGACAGACAGACAGACAGACAGACAGACAGACAGCTCTGGGGAACGCTCACACAGACAGCTGATAGACTGTTTACGCAGCAAGGACACAGACACACTCATAGACGCTATAGATAACACTTTTTATAAGGACAGACACACAGAAAAACTTACTTACCCACTCACACAAACACACACACTCACAGACAGACAGACAGACAGACAGACAGACAGACAGACAGACAGACAGACAGACATCACACACATGTGATGATGTGACATCACTTCCGGTGTGCACTGGATTGCGGGTCAGAATCGCCCAAATAGCAATGCTGTTTCCAACACTAAAAATCTCGGCTGGATGTAGTGGACATTCAGGTATTTTTAACCATCCTAAATCTGGCCACAAGAATCGGGACATAATACATCTTTTTCCACTATACTAAATAATAGATAGTTTGGGGATTGGAACACAGGGATAGAAAGATGGACACAGGCAGAGAGAGACACACACACACACACACACACACACACACACACACACACACACACACACACACACACACACACACACACACACACACACACACACACACACACACACACACACACACACACACACACACACACACACACACACACACACACACACACACACACACACTAACCCCCTCCCCTCTGCTTTCTGTTGCAGCTTTCGAGGTGAACTTCATGGATGACGTTGGACAGACTCTGTTGAACTGGGCCTCAGCGTTTGGCACACAGGAGATGGTACACACACACACACACACACACACACAGAAACACACCCCACACACACACACACACACACACACACACACACACACACACACACACACACACACAACACAAAAACACCACACACACACACACACACACACACACACACACACACACAACACACACACACACAGAAACACACCACACTCACACACACACACACAACACACCACACTCACACACACACACACACACACACACACACACACACACACACACACACACAGAAACACACCACACTCACACACACACACACACACACACACCACACTCACACACACACACACACACACACACAGAAACACACCACACTCACACACACACACACACACACACACACAGAAACACACCACACTCACACACACACACACACAGAAACACACCACACTCACACACACACACACACACACACACACACACACACACACACCACACCACACACACACACACACTCACACACACACACACACAGAAACACACCACACTCACACACACACACACACACAGAAACACACCACACTCACACACACACACACACACACACACACACACACCACACCACAGACACACACACAGCGTTTGGCACACAGGCGATGGTAAAAACACACACTCTATTTCACTCTCTCTCACACACTCTCTCTCTCACACACACTGACTCACTCACAGACACACGCTCACACACGCAGGCACACACACACACACACACACACACACACACACACACACACACACACACACACACACACACACACACACACACACACACAGAGCGTTTGGCACACGGGAGATGGTAAAAACACAGAAACACTGACGCAGAGATTCTACTGTTAATCCCTCTGTTGTTTACCAAACCCGATGGATAGTTTGGGCTCAGGGGACGGGGCTCGGCCCAGTGCTCTGGTCCAGAGGAAATATAACTCTGAAACCAAATAACAACTATTTAAAGGTGGAGGGGGCGCCCTTAGCTCAGTTGGTAGCCCCCCCCCCTCCCCCATGGGCCTCTGCCAGCAGCGGACCCGGGTTCGATTCCAGCCCGCGGTCGTTCTCTGCATGTCACTCCCCTCTCTGCCCCATTTCAACTCTGTCTCTACACTGTCAATAAAGCATAAAAATGACAAAAAATATATGTTCAGCCTAAAAAAATCGGCCTAATCTCCCGATACCAATTTTTTTTTTCCACTCTTTTAAAACTATAATTTGGAGCACACACAAATACTCCAGGAGTCCGAACCCGATCAATCGACTGGCTGTTTCTCTTATTAAAAAACTATCCAAATGAGAGTAACCTTCCCAATATGTGTCCACTTGTTTGACCAACCACATGGTGTGTTGTTCCAGGTTGAGTTCACGCACACACACACGGACACACACACACACACACACACACACACATACACACACGGGGACACGGACGCACACACACACACACACACACACACATACACACACGGGGACACGGACGCACACACACACACACACACGGGACACGGACGCACACACACACACACAGGGGACACGGACCACACACACACACACACACACACACACACACTCACACACACACACAGGGACACGGACGCACACACACACTCACACACACCCACACACACACGGGGACACGACGCACACACACACTCACACACACACACACACACACACACGGGACACGACCACCACACACGCACCACACACGGACACAAACACACACACACACACACACACACACGGGGACACGACGCACACACACACACACACACACACACACACACACGGGGACACGACCACACACACACACACAGACACACGCACACACACACACACACACACGGACACGACACACACACACTCACACACACACACACGGGGACACGGACGCACACACACACTCACACACACACACACACACACGGGGACACGGACGCACACACACACGGACACAAACACACACAATACACACACACGGACACAAACACACACTCACACGGACGCACACACACACACACACACACACACACACACACACACACACACACACACACACACACACACACACACACACACACACACACACACACACACACACACACACACACACACACACACAATGTAAACAAACATCCAGAAAAGTAATCTTGATATTTCCATATGTGTTGTTCCAGGTTGAGTTCACACACACACACACACACACACACACACACACACACACACACACACACACACACACACACACACACACACACACACACACACACACACACACTAAATACACAATGTAAACAAATCTTCCCATGTGTTGTTGCAGGTGGAGTTCTTGTGTGAGAGAGGAGCCGACGTCAACAGAGGTCAAAGGTCGTCTTCACTTCACTACGCCGCCTGTTTCGGACGCCCGCAAGTAGCCAAGGTAACACACACACACACGCATTCATACACAGACACACACACACATACACACACAGATTCAAGGACACAAACACACAGCCAAGGACACACACGCACACACAGTCAAGGACACACACACACACACGCTCGCTCGCTCGCATGCACATACACATACGCACGTATACACAAACACACACACACACACACCGCAAGCACATACACATACGTCAAGGACATACAAACACACACACACACACAGCAAGGACAGCGCACACACACACACACACACACACACACACACACACACACACACAC
Source organism: Hyperoplus lanceolatus (assembly GCA_026929865.2). NCBI lineage: Eukaryota > Metazoa > Chordata > Actinopteri > Uranoscopiformes > Ammodytidae > Hyperoplus > Hyperoplus lanceolatus. The sequence goes on from CM049408.1 coordinate 30,557,320, forward strand.
ACACACAACACACACACACACACACACACAGGGATTTTCTTCCCTTGGCCCAGCTGTCCTGTTAATCCTAACCCTACATTTTACCATGTGTGATGTCACACATGGTAAAATGTAGGGTTAGACAGTGAGACCATAAAACAGTCTCTCTGCCTTTTCTCAGGCTAGGATGAACCGATTTCTA
>CM049408.1:30562500-30590000 GCA_026929865.2 Hyperoplus lanceolatus
TGTCTGTCTGTCTATCTGTCTCTGTGTCTCCCTCTCTGTCTGTCTCTTTGTCCCTGTCTGTCTGTCTCTTTGTCCCTGTCTGTGTGTCACCCTGTCTGTCTCCCTGTCTGTCTGTCTCCCTGCCTGTCTGTCTCTGTGTCTCCCTGTCTGTCTGTCTGTGTGTCTCCCTGTCTCCCTGTCTCCCTCTCTGTGTGTCTTTCAGGACGATGATGACGGCCACCTCTTGGCCCTGCAGATCATCAGAGACTTGGTGGACAAAGGAGGAGACGTGTTTCTGGACCAGCTGGCTCGACTGGGCGTCATCAACAAAGTCTCCACGCTGGCCGGGCCCGCCTCGGACGACGAGAACGAGGACGAAGCCAAGCCTGAGAAGGTAGGGAGAGAGAGAGAGAGAGAGAGAGAGAGAGAGAGAGAGAGAGAGAGAGAGAGAGAGAGAGAGAGAGAGAGAGAGAGAGAGAGAGAGAGAGAGAGAGAGAGAGAGAGAGAGAGAGAGAGAGAGAGACTGTGTGTGTGTGAGAGTGTCTGTGTGTCTGTCTGTGTGAGTCTCTGTCTGTGTACAATACTTTCACATTTGATTTTTCAGTTAAATTTTTTTTTTGATACTTTTGCAGAGATTTCAAACAAACTTGTTATTGTGGGATATTGTTCTAAGAGGAGTTTAAAAAAAAAAAGTAGAAAATCCTAAAAACATATATTGTATTTTATTGCTACCGGGAGGAGGCTCAGGGGGGGTGTATTATTATTATTATTATTATTATTATGTATGTATGTATGTATGTATTATGTATGTATTATTATTATTATTATGTATGTATGTATGTATGTATTATTATTATTATTATTAAGATTATTATTAGTCCTTTGAATATGTTTTGAACTCGGACCTCATTGTAAATTAGGGTCACCACAATTGGTCTCTCAGTTAGTATAATAAAAGTCTCAATTAAATATTAAGATATTGCGATTTTATTAAATATCTTTATTTATCTGTGTATCAAATTTTTAAATATTTAAAAAATAATAATTTTAACGAATAATTAGAAAACTATTTATTTATATTTTAAATAGCATTTTATTTTTAACTTTCAACCTGCAAAAATCTAAATATATATCAGATGTTAAATTTTGTGACTAACTAAACCCCTGTATTGTATCTCGTTGCCCCAGGAGAAGGAGCATCAGGAGGGATTTATTATTATCTGTGCTATGTTTTTTCATATCTGTACTCTATAAATATATCATATGCAAAAAAAAAAAAGAAAGAAAAGTAAAAAAATAAATGCTTAGAAGAAATAAATATTTGAAAAAAAGGAAAAAGTAAGACTACTAAACCCTGTATTGTCTCCTTGCCCCAGGAGGATGTTTATTATCCGTGTTATCTTATTTCATATATGTGCTCTATAAATATGGAATGTAAAAAAAATTAGAAATAAAAAAGTTTAGAAAAGTAAAAAGAAAAAGGAGAAAATATTTTGTAACTTAAAACATATATCTCTCCCTCCCTCTCTCTCTCTCTCCCTCTCTCTCTCCCTCCCTCTCTCTCTCTCTCCCTCTCTCTCTCTCCCCCTCTCTCTCTCTCTCTCTCTCTCTCTCTCCCTCCCCCTCTCTCTCCTCTCCCCCTCTCCCTCTCTCTCTCTCTCTCTCCCTCTCTCTCTCTCTCTTTTTTTTTTTTTTTTTGTAACTAACTAAATCTCTATATATATTTATTTTGTGACTTACTAAACCCCTGTATTCTGTCTCCTTGCCCCAGGAGGAGGAGCATCAGGAGGATGTTTATTATCCGTGTTATGTTATTTCATATATGTGCTCTATAAATATGGAATGTAAAAAAAAAATTAGAAAGAAAAAAGTTTAGAAAAGTTAAAAAAAAAAAAAGAAAAAAAAAAAGGAGAACATATTTTGTAACTTAAAACATGATATCTCTCTCCCCCTCTCCCTCTCTCTCTGTCTCTCTCTCTCCCTCCCTCTCTCTCACCCCCTCTCTCTCTCCCTCTCTCTCTCTTTTTTTTTTTTTTTTTTTTTTTTTGTAACTAACTAAATCTCTATATATATATATATTTTGTGACTTACTAAACCCCTGTATTCTGTCTCCTTGCCCCAGGAGGAGGAGCATCAGGAGGATGTTTATTATCCGTGTTATCTTATTTCATATATGTGCTCTATAAATATGGAATGTAAAAAAAAAATTAGAAATAAAAAAGTTTAGAAAAGTTAAAAAAAAAAGAAAGAAAAAAAAAAAGGAGAAAATATTTTGTAACTTAAAACATATATATATCTCTCTCTCTCTCTCTCTCTCTCTCTCCCTCTCTCTCTCTCTCTCACTCTCTCACCCTCTCTCTCTCTCTCTCCCTCTCCCTCCCTCTCTCTCTCTGTCTCTCTCCCTCTCTCTCTCTCTCTCTCTCTCTCTCTCTTTTTTTGTAACTAACTAAATCTCTTTATATACAGTATCTCACAAAAGTGAGTACACCCCTCACATTTCTTCACATTTTTCTTTATATCTTTCCATGGGACAACACTGAAGAAATGACACTTTGATACAATGTAAAGTAGACAGTGTACAGCTTGTATAACAGTGTAAATTTACTGTCCCCTCAAAATAACTCGACACACAGCCATTAATGTCTAAACTGCTGGCAACAAAAGTGAGTACACCCCTTAAAAAAATTAAAAAATTGGGCCCAAAGTGTAAATATTTTGTGTGGCCACCATTATTTTCCAGCACTGCCTTACCCCTCTTGGGCATGGAGTTCACTAGAGCTTCACAGGTTGCAACTGGAACCCTCTTCCACCCATTTATGACTGCATCACAGAGCTGGTGGATATTAAAGACCTTGCGCTCCTCCACCTTCCGTTTTAAGAAGCCCCAAAGATGCTCAATATGGTTTAGGTCTGGAGACATGCTTGGCCAGGCCATAACCTTTACCCTCAGCTTTTTTAGCAAGCCACTGGTCGTCTTGGAGGTGTGTTTGGGGTCGTTATCATGTTGCAATACCACCCTGCGGCCCAGTTTACGAAGGTTGAGTGCACATGGTCAGCGTCGTACACAGAGGTTGGCTTTGGAAAATAGACGTATGAGTGCTGCCAGCATTGCTGAAGGGCTTGAAGGGGTGGGGGGGTCAACCTGTCAGTGCTCAGACCATACGCCGCACTCTGCATCATACTGGTCTGCATGGCTGTCAAACCAGAAGGAAGCCTATTCTAAAGATGATGCACAAGAAACCCCACAAAAAGTTTGCTGAAGACAAACAGACTACGGACATGGATTACTGCAACCATGTCCTGTGGTCTGATGAGACCAAAATACATGTATTTGGTTCAGATGGTGTTAAGAGTGTGGAGCGGCAACCAGGTGAGGAGTACAAAGACAAGTGTGTCTTGCCTAGAGTCAAGCATGGCGGTTGGAGTGTCATGGTCTGGGGCTGCATGAGTGCTGCCAGCACTGGGGATCTACAGTTCATTGAATTCTAACATGTACTGTGACATACTGAAGCAGAGCATGATCCCCTCCCTTCATAAACTGGGCCGCAGGGCAGTACTGCAACATGATAACGACCCCAAACACCCCTCCGAACGACCACTGGCTTGCTAAAGAAGCTGAGGGTAAAGGTTATGGACTGGCCAAGCATGTCTCCAGTCTTAAACCCTATTGAGCATCTTTGGGGCATCCTAAAACGGGAGATGGAGGAGCGCAAGGACTCTAATATCCACCAGCTCCTTGATGTCGTCATGAATGGGTAGAAGAGGGTTCCAGTTGCAACCTGTGAAGCTCTAGTGAACTACATGCCCAAGAGGGTTAAGGTAGTGCTGGAAAATAATGATGGCAAAACAAAATATTGACACTTTGGGCCCAATTTGGACATTTTTTCTTAGGGGTGTACTCACTTTTGTTGCCAGCAGTTTAGACATTAATGGCTGTGTGTCGAGTTATTTTGAGGGGACAGTAAATTTACACTGTTATACAAGCTGTACACTGACTACTTTACATTGTATCAAAGTGTCATTTATTCAGTGTTGTCCCATGGAAAGATATAATGAAATATTTGAAGAAATGTTAGGGGTGTACTCACTTTTGTGAGATACTGTATATATTTTGTGACTTACTAAAACCCCTGTATCATGTCTCCCTGCCCCAGGAGGAGGAGGCTCAGGAGGATGCCAGGGAGATCCAGCAGGGGAAGCCGTACCACTGGAAGGATTGGTCCATCATCCGGGGCAGAGACTGTCTGTACATCTGGTCCGATGCCGCGGCCCTGGAGCTGTCCAACGGGTCCAACGGCTGGTTCAGGTTCATCCTGGATGGGAAGCTGGCCACGATGTATTCTAGTGGCAGTCCAGAGGGGGGCTCGGACAGCTCCGGTATGCACACAGACACACAGACAGACAGGCAGACAGACAGACAGACAGACAGACAGACAGACAGACAGGCAGGCAGGCAGGCAGGCAGACAGACAGGCAGGCAGGCAGACAGACAGACACACACTTATTATGCACACAGACAGACAGACAGACACACACTTATTATGCACACAGACAGACAGACAGACAGACAGACAGACAGACAGACAAACACACACTTATTATGCACACAGACAGATAGACAGACAGACAGACAGACAGAGAGACAGACAGACAGACAAATACACACTTATTATGCACGCATAGACGGACAGACACACACCACACATACACAATATACAGACACACACGCACACAATATGCACACAGACAGACAGACAGACAGACAGACAGACAGACAGACAGACAGACAGACAGACACACTATGCATACACACACACACACACAATATACAGACAGACAGGCAGACCCTGCGTTCCGAATCGCATACTTTCTACTATATAGTTTGGTAGAAAAAAGGCTTTAGGATGTCCCGATTCTTGTGGCCAGATTTAGGATGGTTAGAAATACCCAGATGTTCTACTACATCTGGGCGAGAATTTTAGTGTTGAAAGCAGCATCCTGTTTGGGCAATTCTGACCCACAATCCCTTACCAATGTATTGCAGTGGAAACAGAAATAAATGCATGCTGGACAGAACTGCCAGGTTACACAGGATTATTTATACAAGTGTGACCCCTACTGGATAGATTTGGAACTTCAGAAACACTTAACTACTTCATGCTTGTCGAGCTCTGGGAGCCATACATGGACTTCATTACTGATGACAACGTAAAAAAAATTAAAAATAAATTATAATTTTTTTATTTATTTTTTTAATATATATTTTGTTATAATGTTTTCCTTCCCTGTTTTGGAAAAAAAAAACGTGGGGAAAAAAATAAATAAATCAAAGGGTATTGGAAACCTGTAAGCCTGTATTTATCCCTGATATCAGTTTTGGATTGGTGTATCCCTACTTATTGATCTAATTTTCTTGCTCTAACCCCCTTCTCCCTCCCTCCCTCGCTCCCTCTCTCTCCCCCTTTCTCTCTCTCTCTCTCTCTCTCCACCTCCCTCCCTCTCTCTCCCCCTTTCTTTCTCTCTCTCTCCACCTCCCTCCCTCTCTCTTCCCCTCTCCCTCTCCCAGAATCTCGCAGTGAATTCCTCGAGAAGCTCCAGCGCGCTCGCAGTCAAGTCAAACCAGTGACTCCCAGCCAGCCCATTTTATCAGCCGTGGGCGCCACCAAACTGCTGGTGGGGAACTGGTCCCTCACCTGTTTGAAGGAGGGAGAGATCGCCATACACAACAGCGACGGACAGCAAGCGACCATCTTGAAAGAAGACCTTCCGGGATTCGTGTTCGAGTCGAATCGTGGAACCAAACACTCGTTCACCGCAGAGACGTCACTGGGTGTGTCTCCTCGTTATCCTCCTCCTGCCGCTCCCAGACTGCTGCTACAGCTGTTACAACACATCAACATTAGCCCAGAACACTATGGAAAGTTTAATATATATAATAATAATAATAAAGTTTAATATATATAATTCAGTTTAGCTTAATTTAAAGTATCTACGAGGAACTTTTTAAAAATATTTCTGAAACAGTCTAATTTTTTTCCTCTGATCATAATTTACATTTAACAGCAAACAACACTATGGAAAGTTTAATATATATAATAATAATAAAGTTTAATATATATATAATAATAATAAAGTTTAATATATATAATAATAATAAGGTTTAATATATATAATAATAATAAGGTTTAATATATATAATAATAATAAAGTTTAATATATATAATAATAATAAAGTTTAATATATATAATAATAATAATAAAGTTTAATATACAGTATCTCACAAAAGTGAGTACACCCCTCACATTTCTTCAAATATTTCATTATATCTTTCCATGGGACAACACTGAAGAAATGACACTTTGATATAATGTAAAGTAGTCAGTGTACAGCTTGTATTACAGTGTAAATTTACTGTTGCCTCAAAATAACTTGACACACAGCCATTAATGTCTAAACTGAAGGCAACAAAAGTGAGTACACCCCTAAGAAAAAATGTCCAAATTGGGCCCAAAGTGTCAATATTTTGTGTGGCCACCATTATTTTCCAGCACTACCTTAACACTCTTGGGCATGGAGTTCACCAGAGCTTCACAGGTTCCCACTGGAATCGTCTTCCATTCATTCATGACAACATCACGGAGCTGGTCGATATTAGAGACCTTGCGCTTCTCCATCTCCCGTTTTAAGAAGCCCCAAAGATGCTCAATAGGGTTTAGGTCTGGGGACATGCTTGGCCAGTCCGTCACCTTTACCCTCAGCTTCTTTAGCAAGCCACTGGTCGTCTTGGAGGTGTGTTTGGGGTCGTTATCATGTTGCAATACCACCCTGCGGCCCAGTTTACGAAGGTTGAGTGCACGTGGTCAGCGTCGTACACAGAGGTTGGCTTTGGAAAATTGACGTATGAGTGCTGCCAGCATTGCTGCAGGGCTTGAAGGGGTTGGGGGTCAACCTGTCAGTGCTCAGACCATACGCCGCACTCTGCATCATATTGGTCTGCATGGCTGTCGTCCGAGAAGGAAGCCTATTCTAAATATGATGCAAAATAAACCCCACAAACAGTTTGCTGAAGACAAGCAGACTACGGACATGGATGACTGCAACCATGTCCTGTGGTCTGATGAGACCAATATACATTTATTTGGTTCAGATGGTGTTAAGAGAGTGTGGTAGCAAACAGGTGAGGAGTACAAAGACAAGTGTGTATTGCCTATAGTCAAGCATGGTGGTTGGAGTGTCATGGTCTGGGGCTGCATGAGTGCTGCCAGCACTGGGGATCTACAGTTCATTGAATACCAACATGTACTGTGCCATACTGAAGCAGAACATGATCCCCTCCCTTCGTAAACTGGGCCGCAGGGCAGTATTGCAGCATGATAACGACCCCAAACACACCTCCTAACGACCACTGGCTTGCTAAAGAAACTGAGGGTAAAGGTTATGGACTGGCCAAGCATGTCCCCAGACCTAAACCCTATTGAGCATCTTTGGGGCTTCTTAAAACAGGAGATGGAGGAGCGCAAGGTCTCCAGTATCCACCAGCTCCGTGATGTTGTCATGAATGAGGGGAAGAGGATTCCAGTGGCAACCTGTGAAGCTCTGGTGAACTCCATGCCCATGAGTGTTAAGGTAGTGCTGGAAAATAATGGTGGCCACACAAAATATTGACACTTTGGGCCCAATTTGGACATTTTAACTCAGGGGTGTACTCACTTTTGTAACCGGCAGTTTAGACATTAATGGCTGTGTGTCGAGTTATTTTGAGGGGACAGTAAATTTACACTGTTATATAAGCTGTACACACGCTACTTTACATTGTATCAAAGTGTCATTTATTCAGTGGTGTCCCATGAAAATATATAATGAAATATTTGAAGAAATGTGAGGGGTGTACTCACTTTTGTGAGATACTGTATATATAATAATAATAAAGTTTAATATATATAATAATAATAAGGTTTAATATATATAATAATAATAATAAGGTTTAATATATATAATAATAATAAAGTTTAATATATATAATAATAATAAGGTTTAATATATATAATAATAATAAAGTTTAATATATCTAATAATAATAAAGTTTAATATATATAATAATAATAAAGTTTAATATATATAATAATAATAATAAAGTTTAATATATATAATAATAATAAAGTTTAATATATATAATAATAATAATAAGGTTTAATATATATAATAATAATAAGGTTTAATATATATAATAATAATAAAGTTTAATATATATAATAATAATAAGGTTTAATATATATAATAATAATAAAGTTTAATATATATAATAATAATAAAGTTTAATATATCTAATAATAATAAAGTTTAATATATATAATAATAATAATAAAGTTTAATATATATAATAATAATAAGGTTTAATATATATAATAATAATAATAAAGTTTAATATATCTAATAATAATAAAGTTTAATATATATAATAATAATAAAGTTTAATATATCTAATAATAATAAAGTTTAATATATATAATAATAATAAAGTTTAATATATCTAATAATAATAAGGTTTAATATATCTAATAATAATAAGGTTTAATATATATAATAATAATAAAGTTTAATATATATAATAATAATAAAGTTTAATATATCTAATAATAATAATAAAGTTTAATATATATAATAATAATAAAGTTTAATATATCTAATAATAATAAGGTTTAATATATATAATAATAATAAAGTTTAATATATATAATAATAATAAAGTTTAATATATATAATAATAATAATAAGGTTTAATATATATAATAATAATAAAGTTTAATATATATAATAATAATAAGGTTTAATATATATAATAATAATAAAGTTTAATATATATAATAATAATAAAGTTTAATATATCTAATAATAATAAAGTTTAATATATATAATAATAATAATAAAGTTTAATATATATAATAATAATAAGGTTTAATATATATAATAATAATAATAAAGTTTAATATATCTAATAATAATAAAGTTTAATATATATAATAATAATAAAGTTTAATATATCTAATAATAATAAGGTTTAATATATCTAATAATAATAAGGTTTAATATATATAATAATAATAAGGTTTAATATATATAATAATAATAAAGTTTAATATATACAATTCAGTTTAATTTAAAGTATCTAGGAGGAACTTTTTTAAATACTTCTGAAACAGAAAAACAGTCTCATTTTTCCTCTGATCATAAATTACATGTGACAGCAAACAACACTATACTATGTGTAGCGGCTCCCCAGTAGCCAGTAGGCTGCATGTCGTTAGGTGTCTGTACGCGTGCGTATAACCTACCGTTAACATCTTGAAACTTTGAATGTCCACTCGTTCCATAGGTTTTAAAGGCTTCTTTATTCATAGGCTTCAGGTGGCTTGTGCATACAACTATCGGTCGATGTTAATCTGAGCTCCATGAGCACGGTCGAAAACAATTTGCCTTCCGGCATGCAAGCACCTGGCTGGTGTGAGTGCACCTGATTAATAGTCTTGCATCCGGTTCAGCCCCGCCACCATGCAGTCGAATTGGGCATAGTACAGTACAATACAATACAAGGAAAGGGGTAAATGGCTCTAACACTATGGACAGTTTAATATATATACTCAGTTTAGTTTAATTAAGTAAAAGCTTCATTTTTTTAAAGGTGGAGTCTGGTGTGATTCTGGAGAATGCTTGTTGTTAGAATAAATCAGTGAAGATCTCCTCATGATGTACTGTGTGCCTGCTGGAAAATAAATTCCAGTGTTAATACACAGCCTAGGCTCTGTAAACGGGCATGTGGCTAGCTATGGTGGGCTTCCTTTTGTTAACATGCCAGTTCACAGAGGCTAGGCTGTGTATTAACACCAGATTTTAAGTAAGGGAATGTAGTGAATCATGAGGAGATATTCACTGATTTTGACAACAAGCGTTCTCCAGAATCACTGACTCCACCCAAACTACTATGGAAAGTTTTAAGATCTTCAGTTAGGTTTTAGGGTAAATGGTAAATGGACTTGTATAGCACTATATCTCCGTTTATCACAGACCCAAAGCGCTTTACATTGTTTTTTTGTACACATTCACCCAGTCACACACACATTCATACACCGATAGCAGCAGCTACCACGCAGGGTAGGCTTAGCACTAGGGTGCTAAGCTAACTATCGGGAGCAATTCGGGGTTCAGTGTCTTGCCCAGGGACACTTCGACATGTGGCGGGGAGACGGGGGATCGAACCTCCGACCCTGCACACCAGAGGCGAACTCCCTACCCACTTCGCCACTGCCGCCCCAAAAAACGCAAAACACACAGAATGGAAAATATCCAGTGTTTTATGCAGCGTTCGTAGGTGTAAGTTTGGAAGAGAGCTTGATTTTCTAAAGCCCTGGTAATCCTAATCCACAAACTCCTTCTATCTATGTCGTGTGGGGAGTGAGTTGCATGATAGTCAGCTATCAATCCAAATGAAAGATATTGACATTCATGCAGACACTAGAAAGCTCAAACTGACCACACATTTACTGACACAAACACGTGTAATTATTTTATACAATACAATTTAGTTAGCACCACATTTAGCATCATACTGAATCTGTCATTGTAGATATATGCTGACGTTGTCTTTTTTCGTGTGTGTGTGTGTGTGTGTGTGTGTGTGTGTGTGTGTGTGTGTGTGTGTGTGTGTGTGTGTGTGTGCAGGCTCGGAGTTTGTAACTGGCTGGACGGGTAAGCGAGGCAGAAAACTGAAGTCTAAACTTGAAAAAACTAAGCAGAAGGTATGTTGTATGATTATACTCATTTTATTTAAGTTTTGCATAAATAATAAGGTGCTACGAGTAACTTTTAGATAGTTCTGAAATGATCATAAATTACATGTAACAGCAAACGAGACCATCAGTGCAAAGAAAGCTATTTTTATATAGTTTTTCTTAACCCATTGATGACGGCTGCTGCGCGATGCCACATTGGCTCTCCTGCCTGATGCTGCGTCGCGCAGCATTATTACTTTATCTAATTTTCATGGCATTCCCAGCATAGAATGCACTGTCATTGGTTCAAATACACATGAGGTGGGTTTTGTTGATTTTTTTAAGACCACGTGACCACCCAAAAGTTGTGTGGTTTGCCGAAAATCACGTCAATCAAAAAAATAAAAAATAAAAAAATAAAACAAAATAATAAAAAAAAATACGCCGGCTATGTCGGCGACAGAACAGTTAGTGGCGTTTGGTGCGCAGAATCAAGGTCTACTATAGACTACTGACGAAAATCACACAACACATTGCATCTATTTATTAACAATATTTAATAATTTTCTAATTCATCTCTTTTTGACGATTTTTAGAAATATTTGTTGGTTTGTAAGCGCTAAGGGAGCATGTTTAATTAAAACCTGTGAACCTTAACTTTTAAATGTATTTTATTTCATGTTTCTATGTGCTACACAGGCTTAGATATTAAGGTTTTGGTAGACTTGACAATTCGTACTATTTTTTCAGAAAACCCTCAGGCATTAAGGACATGCATCCTAGATTGCCATAGTCATCAATGGGTTAATGCCTTTATAATGCGTCCCTCATCCTGGAAATAAATAAATGTAACTGATTTTAATACACACACACACACACACAGACACACACACACACACACACACACACACACACACACACACACACACACACACACACACACACACGACACACACACACGGAGACACAAATTTTTTGTATTGTACTACTCTGTGATTTTGTCTATTTTAAGTATTCAAATAGATGAGCACAAATGAGTTATTGTGTTTTATTTTGAAGGTGAAGAGTATGGCGCGCGAGCTGTATGACGATCACTTCAAAGCGGTGGAGAGCATGCCGCGAGGAGTGGTGGTCACGCTGAGAAACATCTCCACACAGCTGGAGTCTGCCTGGGAGCTGCACACCAACAGACAGGTAACAGACAGACAGACAGAGAGACAGACAGACAGAGACACACACAGACAGACACTGAGAAACATCTCCACACAGCTGGAGTCTGCCTGGGAGCTGCACACCAACAGACAGGTAACAGACAGACAGACAGACAGACAGACAGAGAGAGAGAGACAGACAGACAGACAGACAGAGAGAGAAAGAGACAGACAGACAGACAGACAGACAGAGACACACACAGACAGACAGACACTGAGAAACATCTCCACACAGCTGGAGTCTGCCTGGGAGCTACACACCAACAGACAGGTAACAGACAGACAGAGAGACAGACAGACAGAGAGAGAGACAGACAGACAGACAGACAGAGACACACACAGACAGACAGACACTGAGAAACATCTCCACACAGCTGGAGTCTGCCTGGGAGCTACACACCAACAGACAGGTACCAGACAGACAGACAGAGACACACACAGACAGACAGACACTGAGAAACATCTCCACACAGCTGGAGTCTGCCTGGGAGCTGCACACCAACAGACAGGTACCAGACAGACAGGTACTAGACATACAGACAGACAGACAGCTGGAGTCTGCCTGGAGGCTGGTACTAGACAGACGGACAGGCAGACAGACACTGAGAAACATCTCCACACAGCTGGAGTCTGCCTGAGAGCTGCACACCAACAGACAGGTACTAGACGGACAGACAGACAGACAGGTACTACAGACAGACAGACACACCAACAGACAGGTACCAGACAAACAGACAGACAGACAGAGAGAGAGAGAGACAGAGAGAGAGAGAGAGAGAGAGAGAGACAGACACTGAGAAACATCTCCACACAGCTGGAGTCTGCCTGGGAGCTGCACACCAACAGACAGGTACGACAGACAGAGAGAGAGAGAGAGAGAGAGAGACACAGAGAGACAGACAGACAGACACACGCACATATACACACGGACACACACTCGCATACAGAGGCACACACACACACACACACACTCACTCACTCACTCACTCACTCACTCAGACAAACTCTTCTAAAATCCTCAAGCACTTACATCAACTAAACTTTCCATAATCATTCTCAGCTTTGGATTTGTTCATATGTTGTTCACTGTCTGATTTTTCTTCCCCTCTACTCACTCACTCACACACACACACACACACACACACACACACACACACACACACACACACACACACACACACACACACACACACACACACACACACACACACACACACACCCTTTCAGTATGGCCTTGGTGATAATAATGTATGCTTTCCTTTCCCGTTCCCAGATAATTGAAGGCGAGAACACGTGGAGAGATTTGATGAAGACGGCTCTGGAAAACCTGATTGTAGTTCTGAAGGACGAGAACACCATTTCTCCATATGAAATGTGCAGCAGCGGCCTGGTCCAGGCCCTGTTCACCGTACTCAATAATGTGAGTGTTTACTTTATAAAACCTGTCTGTCTGTCTGTCTGTCTGTCTGTCTGTCTCTCTCTCTCTCTACTCAATAATGTCTCTACTTTTTATAACCAGTATCATGTCTGTCTGTCTATCTATCTATCTATCTATCTGTCTATCTGTCTATCTGTCTATCTGTCTGTCTGTCTGTCTGTCTGTCTGTCTGTCTATCACTCTCTCTCTCTCTCTCTCTCTCTCTCTCTCCCTCTCTCCCTACTCAATAATGTCTCTACTTTTTATAACCAGTATCATGTCTGTCTATCTATCTGTCTGTCTCTCTACTCAATAATGTGAGCCTTTATTTTAGAAAGTGTGTATTTCGTTTTCAACTGACATGTGGCTCCAAACCAAATATTTTCTTTCTGTTGCTGGCAGCATGTACCTTGAAAAATAATGCTTGATTTTAACCCTCCATTTCTTGAGCTCACGTGATGTTGTTCAGTGGTCATGTGTGTAATGTACGGAGGAACAGTAAACGCAGCGCTATGTCTTCGGTACCGGTGTGTGTCATCGTCCACCGGTTCTATCCTCAATCGCTGTCACACATTTAGCAAACTGCAAAGGCTAGAAATGTTAAATTTTTTAATTTATTTATATATATATATATATATATATATATATATATATAAAACGTTCTGAGCAGAAATAAATCCCAAAGTAATTCATGTAGATTTTTTTCTCTACAGTTTTGGTTATTGTAAAATTGGTCTTGAACTTCATTTTAAAGGGGCTTTAAAAAGCTTATATCTAACTTGAGCTGTAGGATCCCTGTATACATATGTGTGTTGTAATATGAGTTCTTGTGTGTGTGTGTGTGTGTGTGTGTGTGTGTGTGTGTTTGTGTGTGTGTTCAGAGTGTGGAACTGGACCTGAAACATGATTGTAAACCATTGATGGAGAGGATCAATGTCTTTAAGACGGCCTTCAGCGAGAACGAAGACGATGAGAGGTAACACCCCCAAACACATCCTGAAAATCATCATTTTTTTTTTTATCTCATATTCAACTTCCAACACTATCCCTGCGTTCCAATCCCCATACTTCCCTACTATTTAGTATGCCAGATAAAGATTTAGGATGTCCCAATACATGCAGGTTAATTGTAGTATGCTGGAAATACATAAATGCCCCCACTAACTCCAGTAGCATGTTGGAGTATTCGTCTTTATTCTTGACATTTTCTCGACATAATGAAAAGAAATCTTCATTATCAGATTTTTTTTCTTCTCTCCTGTCTGTGGCCCTAAAACTCTTCTGTACTTTAGTATGTAGTGTAGTAAAAAGACTAAAACTCTTCTGTACTTTAGTATGTAGTGTAGTAAAAAGACTAAAACTCTTCTGTACTTTAGTATGTAGTGTAGTAAAAAGACTAAAACTCTTCTGTACTTTAGTATGTAGTGTGGTAAAAAGACTAAAACTCTTCTGTACTTTAGTATGTAGTGTAGTAAAAAGACTAAAACTCGTCTGTACTTTAGTATGTAGTGTAGTAAAAAGACTAAAACTCTTCTGTACTTAAGCATGTAGTGTAGTAAAAAGACTAAAACTCTTCTGTACTTTAGTATGTAGTGTAGTAAAAAGACTAAAACTCTTCTGTACTTAAGTATGTAGTGTAGTAAAAAGACTAAAACTCTTCTGTACTTTAGTATGTAGTGTAGTAAAAAGACTAAAACTCTTCTGTACTTTAGTATGTAGTGTAGTAAAAAGACTAAAACTCTTCTGTACTTTAGTATGTAGTGTAGTAAAAAGACTAAAACTCTTCTGTACTTTAGTATGTAGTGTAGTAAAAAGACTAAAACTCTTCTGTACTTTAGTATGTAGTGTAGTAAAAAGACTAAAACTCTTCTGTACTTTAGTATGTAGTGTAGTAAAAAGACTAAAACTCTTCTGTACTTTAGTATGTAGTGTAGTAAAAAGACTAAAACTCTTCTGTACTTTAGTATGTAGTGTGGTAAAAAGACTAAAACTCTTCTGTACTTTAGTATGTAGTGTAGTAAAAAGACTAAAACTCTTCTGTACTTTAGTATGTAGTGTAGTAAAAAGACTAAAACTCTTCTGTACTTTAGTATGTAGTGTAGTAAAAAGACTAAAACTCTTCTGTACTTTAGTATGTAGTGTAGTAAAAAGACTAAAACTCTTCTGTACTTTAGTATGTAGTGTAGTAAAAAGAAAGAGTATGTGATTTGGAACGCAGGGTAAATCTCCAGAACGCTTTGAGGGATTTCCTTCAAACTTTGCACTAATGTCTCTCTCTCTCTCTCTCTCTCTCTCTCTCTCTCTCTCTCTCTCTCTCTCTCTCTCTCTCTCTCTCTCTCTCTCTCTCTCTCTCTCTCTCTCTCTCTCTCTCTCTCTCACACTCTGACTCAAAGAAATTTTGGAGGTCAAAGGTTACTGTGACCTTGTACCATATTGTATCTTCTGAGGAGCTTCACCTTCTTTAATATAAAGCAAAATATGACTAAAACCAATGAACATTTTAATTTTAAATAATAAATTCTATCCGCACCTCAAACAATGGAAGGTACACACAAAAACCTGTGTATTCGTGCACTGTAGGTGTGTGTGTGTGTGTGTATTCTCCTGTTATCTGGTCTCATCTCAAACTGTGTGTGTGTGTGTGTGTGTGTGTGTGTGTGTGTGTGTGTGTGTTGTGTATTCTCCTGTTATCTGGTCTCATCTCAAACTGTGTGTATGTGTGTGTGTGTTTTCTCCTGTTATCTGGTCTTATCTCAAACTGTGTGTATGTGTATGTGTGTGTGTGTGTGTGTGTGTATTCTCCTGTTATCTGGCCTCATCTCAAACTGTGTGTGTGTGTGTGTGTGTGTGTGTGTGTGTGTGTGTGTGTGTGTGTAGCCGTCCAGCTGTTGCCTTAATCCGTAAGCTGATTGCTGTTCTGGAGTCCATAGAGCGTTTACCTCTTCACCTCTACGACACTCCCGGCTCCACATACAACCTGCAGGTCAGTCACAAGGTCCGTTTGATTTTTTTTTCTTTTTCTTTGTTTAACCTTTATTTCTACAGGTAAATCCCATTGAGACCGAAGACTCTTTTTCAAGGGAGACCTGTTTTCCTTTCCCACGTTACCATTCACACACACATTCATACACCGATAGCAGCAGGCTAACTATCGACATTCACACGAGGCAAGGTGGGTGAAGTGTCTTGTGCCCAAGGACACAACAACTATGACACAGGTGGCAGGGCGGGGATCGAACCTCCAACCCTTTGATCATCGGCCGACCCGCTCTACCACCTGAGCCACAGTCGCCCCATATTTGATTTGATTGGAATTTATTTCGAACATGTAAAAGAAAACTGAAAATATCATACAGAAAATGATGATGTTACTCAAAATAGACGAGCATATATTAGATATATGAATGACAACACACACAGTCATACACACACACACACACACACACGCACACACACACAGTCATACACACACACACAGTCATACACACACACACAGTCATACACACACACAGTCATATACACACACAAACACACACAGTCATACACACACACACACACACACACACACACACACACACAGTCATATACACACACACACAGTCATACACACACACACACACACACACACACACACACACACACACACACAAGTCATATACACACACACACACACAGTCATATACACACACACACACAGTCATATACACACACAAACACACACAGTCATACACACACACACACACACACAGTCATACACACACACACACACAGTCATATACACACGCACAAAGTCATATACACACACACACACAGTCATGCACACACACACACACAGTCATACACACACACACACACACACACGTAGTCATATACACACACACACAGTCATATACACACACACACACAGTCATGTACACACACACACACACACACACACACACACACACACACACACACACACACACATATATTAGATACAGGAATGACAAATACTTATCAACTTTTTATGGTTCGTTTTTATTGTTTAAGATTTTATTATTTTTCCACTTAAGATTCCCCAAATCCCAAAAGATCTAGATTTCTAGATTTCTAGATCTCTAGGGTTTTGCAAAAATGGTTCCTTGACTTACTATTGTTTTAATATGTGCACTGCACATGTGTGGTAGTGTCGACAAGGAGAGGAAATTGGGTTACATTTTACATTTTACGCAAACTTTCTGAAAATTCATTGGTAAAAATGTGTGGGAACCGTTATTTAGTTCCCTTTGGCGTACAGATACTTTGTGTGTTATATTGTTTGAGATCTTGACGAAGGTTGTGCTTGTCTCTCTCTCTCTGTGTGTGTGTGTGTGTGTGTGTGTGTGTGTGTGTGTGTGTGTGTGTGTGTGTGTGTGTGTGTGTGTGTGTCTGTCTGTCTGTGTTTCTATCATATCAGATCTTGACTCGTCGGCTGCGGTTCCGTTTGGAGCGTGCTCCCGGGGAGACGGCGCTGATCGATCGGACTGGACGCATGTTAAAGATGGAACCGCTCGCCACCGTGGAATCTCTGGAACAATATCTGCTGAAGATGGTGAGGGGACAAGACAGACGGACAGATACACACACTCACTCACTCACTCACTCACTCACTCACTCACTCACTCACTCACTCACTCACTCACTCACTCACTCACTCACTCACTCACTCACTCACTCACTCACTGGGCAGGCAGGCGGACGGACGGACAAAAATTTGAGTTTTATGATCAGTTGCACCTTTAAAGATGCACTATACAACTTTGTGTGTGTCAGAGAAATGAAACATTTCCAAAGGTATATTCTCATAACTGAATAAACAAACTTTCCTCACAGGAAAATGTGATCCCTGGAACACTGTTTGAAGTTAGAAAGCTTCCTGAAAAGTTACTGTTTCACTGTTGTTTTACAGCAGCAGGGCCCACAGTGTTTTTTTTTTTTTTTTTTTTTTTTTTTTTTTTTTTTTTTTTGCATTTTTATGCTTTATTGATAGTGTAGGGACAGAGTTGAAATGGGGCAGAGAGGGGAGTGACATGCAGAGAACGACCGCGGGCTGGAATCGAACCAGAGTCCACTGCTGGCCGAGGCCCATGGGGGGGGGGAGGCCTTAACAACTGAGCTAAAGGCGCCCCCACATATTCTAGTCTCGGTTTGTTCCAAGTGTGATGATAGAATTATTCAACACTAAGAATTACATGTAGAGAAAATATGTTTAGTAAACTAACTGCAGGCTCTGTGAATGTAAACAAACCCCCCTCCTCTGAAACTGTATAGTGCACCTTTTAATGTTGATGTAAAGTTCAGATTTAACCTCCCGACTCTTATCCCAGGTGGCGAAGCAGTGGTACGACTTTGAGCGTTCCTCGTTCGTGTTTGTGAGGAAACTGAGAGAAGGGCAAACCTTCACCTTCAGACATCAACACAACTTTGACGAGAACGGAATCATCTACTGGGTCGGAACCAACGCCAAGTACGTACACGGGGCTTAAGTCTAGTTAGACCTACTTCAGCGGTGGGAATAGGAAGGTGTTTTGAACTCCTGAGATCCTGTGTAGTATAAATGTGCAAACATTTTAGAAATCGGTTCATCCTAGCCTGAGAAAAGGCAGAAAGAGTGTTTTATGGTCTCACTGTCTAACCCTACAGTTTACTCGTTTGACATCACACTAGTAAAACTGTAGGGTTAGGATTAACAGGACAGCTGGGCCAAGGGAAGACTGAGGGAAGAAAAACCTCATTCATTATATTATAATAGTGATTTTATAATGATAGAACGCCGGTTCCGTATGGGTGAAGTATTCCTTTAAAGGGTTCTTGTGTGTTTGATGGAGTATTTGGTTTGCCGCTGAAATGTGGCTCCAAACGAGATTTTTTTTTTTAATGCAGCATGTTCCTTGTAAACCCTCCTGTGTGTGTGTGTGTGTGTGTGTGTGTGTGTGTGTGTGTGTGTGTGTGTGTGTGTGTGTGTGTGTGTGTGTGTGTGTAAACCCTCCATTTCTTGAGCACACGTGATGTTGTTCAGTGGTCATGTGTGTAATGTACGGAGGAACAGTAAACGCAGCGCTATGTCTTCGGTACCGGTGTGTGTCATCGTCCGCCGGTTCTATCCTCAATCGCTGTCACACATTTACCCAAAATGCATTTCACTGGGCCTACTATTAGGTAATCTGTCAACTGTAACCTTTAAAGAGAGGGAGGGAGAGACCTGTGTTAATTAAGACTTTTTTCTTTCTTTGAGTGTTACCTAAATTTGTATTAATAATTTTTCCATATATTTCCAGGACAGCCTATGAGTGGGTGAAGCCTGCTGCCTAAAATATGTTTAATTCAGACTTTTAACCTGTAAAATAGGATTTCTTGACGTATTGTTTATTAGTTTTAAAGTGTAATCTCCATAGGTTTACAGTAAAAAAAAATAACATAATCAGTCCGGAAAGGTGTGTGTGTGTGTACCCTACGGCCTAAAGGTTGTTTGATTAGGACTTTTAAACATAAATCTCATCAATTATTAATTCTTTGTCATACTTCCAGGACAGCGTATGAGTGGGTGAACCCTGCTGCCTACGGCCTGGTGGTGGTGACATCATCAGAGGGGCGGAACCTCCCGTACGGTCGACTGGAGGACGTCCTGAGCCGGGACAGCTCGGCACTGAACTGTCACACCAACGACGACAAGAACGCTTGGTTCGCCGTGGACCTGGGACTGTGGGTCATCCCCTCGGCCTACACCCTCAGACACGCACGGTAGGACACACACAGTCTCTCTATCTATCTATCTATCTATCTATCTATCTATCTATCTATCTATCTATCTATCTATCTATCTATCTATCTATCTATCTATCTATCTATCTATCTATCTATCTATCTCTGTGGGTCATCCCCTCTGCCTACACTCTCAGACACGCACGGTAGGACACACACACTCTGAGAGACGCACACATCGAAGATGCTCTGAGGAACTTTCAGTTTGTGTTCATTCTAGCGCCCCCCTTTGGACAAAAGCGGTAGTGTTTTTACCACGCCAGCTGTTGTTCCTGGGTGAGCGTATACCCATGACAAAAGGCATTAAGAAAAACTATATAGAAATAGCATTCTTTAGCACTGATGGTCTCGTTTGCTGTCACATGTAATTTATGATCATCAGAGGAACAATGAGACTGTTTTAGAAATATTTAAAAGTTCCTCGTAGCGACTTTTTAACAAACAAAATTAAGCATTTTTTTTTATTTCCTTCTTCTCCTTCAGGGGCTACGGCCGCTCAGCTCTGAGGAACTGGGTCTTCCAGGTTTCAAAAGACGGACAGAACTGGACCAGCCTCTACACACACGTGGACGACTGCAGCCTCAACGAGCCGGGGTGAGACTGTAGTGGCTTTACTATGGGGTCAATACAGTAATAGGGCCGCTTGATAATAGCAAAAAGAAGATAATTCATTGATTTGAGAACAATAATTTTTTTTAAACATGATGACTTTTAACTTTTAATATAATTGGACTGGAAAACAAGAAAAAAGCAAATAAGTAAAATTATCTTTGTGTCAAGCATAAAGAAATAACAGCCCTTCAATTCTTTCATTGTTCATTTGTAACACTGATCGTCACTAATATGGTCATCTAACTGTGTGTCTGTCTGTCTCTCTCTCCCCCTCTCCCTCCCTCCCTCCCTCTCTCTCTCTCTCCCTCCCTCTCCCCCCTCTCTCCCGCTCTATCTATCTATCTCTCTCTCCATCCCTCCCTCTCTCTCTCCCTCTCCCCCTCCCTCCATCCCTCCCTCTCTCTCTCTCTCTCTCTCTCTCTCCCCCTCCCTCCCTCCCTCCATCTCTCTCAGTTCCTCAGCCACCTGGCCCTTGGAGCCGTCTAAGGAGGAGAAACAGGGCTGGAGACACATCCGCATCAAGCAGATGGGAAAGAACGCCAGCGGGCAGACGCACTACCTCTCTCTCTCCGGGCTGGAACTCTACGGGACCGTCACTGCTGTGTGTGAGGACCAGCTCGGTAAGAAATCTTGTCTGTCTGTCTGTCTGTCGTGTCGGACCAACTGGGTAAGAAATCACTGTGTGTGTGTGTGTGTGTGTTGTGTGTGTGGGGACCAGCTCGGTAAGAAATCACTGATACAAACCTTGTTAATTATTAGTTAATATTAATGTTAAAGATTAATAGTTAATTTATGCCTGTCTTATGTGTCTGTCTATCTCTCAGACACTTGCCCTGCGTTCCAATACCCATACTTCCATACTATTTAGTACGCCAGAAAAAGATTTAGGATGTCCCAATACATGCAGGTCAATTGTAGTATGCTTGAAAATACATAAATGCCCCCACTAACTCCAATAGCATTTTGGAGTTTTCGTCTTTATTCTTGACATTTCTCGACATATTGAAAAGAAAATATTCCTTATCTGATTTTTTTTTTCTCTCCTGTCTGTGGACCTAAAACTCTTCTGTACTTTAGTATGTAGTGTAGTAAAAAGACTAAAACTCTTCTGTACTTTAGTATGTAGTGTAGTAAAAAGACTAAAACTCTTCTGGACTTTAGTATGTAGTGTAGTAAAAAGACTAAATCTCTTCTGTACTTTAGTATGTAGTGTAGTAAAAAGACTAAAACTCTTCTGTACTTTAGTATGTAGTGTAGTAAAAAGACTAAAACTCTTCTGTACTTTAGTATGTAGTGTAGTAAAAATACTAAATCTCTTCTGTACTTTAGTATGTAGTGTAGTAAAAAGACTAAATCTCTTCTGTACTTTAGTATGTAGTGTAGTAAAAAGAAAAGGTATGTGAATTGGAACGCAGGGTAGGTCAGCCTTGGAGCCTGTTAGGAGACATTTTGACTCACCTAAAGTCTCATCTCCTTCTACTCCAGAATGTTATGCTTCACTGTGTTCAGCTCTGACCTGTATTAATGAATGTTATTATTGTATGGCATAACCCGTCCCCTCTCCTTTTCCCTTCAGGTAAAGCAGTGAAGGAGGCAGAAGCTAACCTGCGTCGACAGCGCCGTCTGTTCCGCTCACAGGTTTGTGTGATTGGTTTAAATTCATTTCAAACATGTCAAAGAAAAACAGAAATTGTAACACAGAAAACAACGATACTACACAAAATAGACGAAGCAGAACCAGCTACATGAATGACAGATATGTTTAATCCAAGAAATTATTATTATTATTATTATTTTTAGATAATGTTTAAGCTACCCTCAGTCATAATTGTTCTTATATATAATTTTTTTTAAACTTTTTTTTTAAAACTTAAAGGGACACTGTGTAACATTTTAAGCAATTTATTAGCTAAAATCAATATCCTCATTCATAAATATGTCCTCATTGGTGTAAAATCACCTCTGCCAAAAATCTGAATTATCCTCCTGAGTGGAGAATTACAAATATTAACATTACATTTTCTACATTGAGCAGGCAAGTCTTATGGAGGAATCCATGTTGGTTGGAATGTCATCAGGTGCATTGTTTAAAATATAGAATTGTTCTTGTCCTTGAAGGCCACTGTAGCTTCTGTTATTATGCTAAAGGGGGTGGGGTTACCCAGGGAGTGTTGCATTCTAGAACTTTCTAGAACTTTCTTGATGATGTCATATTACACACTGCACCTTTAAAAAAAAAAAAAAAAAAAAAAATATATATATATATATATGCATAATGTTTTTTTTGTTTCTTTTTAATTAATTTCTTTTATACGTTTTTTTTAACATTTTAAATTATTTTTATTTATTTATTTTCTATTTTTTTCTACTTTTAACTTTTTTGATATAATTATATATTGTTTTATTTTTATTGTTTTTTAACTTTTATTTTTTTTACAGGTGATGAAATACATCGTCCCCGGAGCTCGAGTGGTTCGTGGGATCGATTGGAAGTGGAGGGACCAGGATGGAAACCCAACCGGAGAGGGGACCGTCACTGGGGAGGCTCACAACGGTAAGACCCTAGATAAGGCTGTGTGTGTGTGTGTGTGTGTGTTGTCCTATTTAACGGTGCTACGAGGAACTTTTAAATATTTCTGAAAGTCTTATTTTTCCTCTGATGATCATACAGTAAATGAGACCATCAGTGCAAAGAATGCTATTTTTATATAGTTTTTCTTAATGCCTTTTGTCATGGGTATACGCTCACCCAGGAACAACAGCTGGCGTGGTAAAAACACTACCGCTTATGTCCACAGGGGGGCGCTAGAATTAACCCAAACGGAAAGTTCCTCAGAGCACCTTTTTCAACATTTTTTTCTCCATTTAACATTGAATTTGAGCTTCTTTTCCAGGTTTTAGCTCTGTGCCACAATTACACGATTTTAACTTTATTGATAAATATTAACTGAGCATTGTGGTGCACGTCCGTCTGTGGTTGGTCCCAACAGGTCGTCTGCAAACCAGATTTAAATAAAGTTTTATGTTCATCCAGGAAATAACTCCTTACTTCCAACTTCATTCCTCTTCCTCCTATTGCCTTTCGCTGCTCTCTGTGTGTGTGTGTGTGTGTGTGTGTGTGTGTGTGTGTGTGTGTGTGTGTGTGTGTGTGTGTGTGTGTGTGTGTGTGTGTGTGTGTGTGTGTGTGTGTGTGTAACTATATTTGTGAGAACCAATTTGAGTTTCAAACCTTAAAGATTGAGGACATTTTGTCCGGTTCTCCCTTTGGGACAGGCCTTTAAAGGGCTGTTTGAGGGTTAACACTAGGTTTTAAGGACAGGCCTTTAAAGGGCTGTTTGAGGGTTAACACTAGGTTTTCAGGACAGGCCTTTAAAGGGCTGTTTGAGGGTTAACACTAGGTTTTAAGGACAGGCCTTTAAAGGGCTGTTTGAGGGTTAACACTAGGTTTTAAGGTTCAGGTATGAATTAGGTTTATGTTAGGGTTAGTGTAAGGGTTGGGGTTAGGCATTTAGTTTTGATGGTTGGGGGCTAGGGAATGCATTATGTCAATGAATGTCCTCACAGATATAGCCGTGTGTGTGTGTGTGTGTGTTAAGGAGTGTCAGTGTGTGTGTTAGAGAGAGTGTGTGTGTGTGTGAGTGAGAGAGAGTGTGTGTGTATCAAGATGGGACGATCAGCTGTGTGTGATTTATCTTTTCCAATCAGGATTATTGTTGTTTCTCTCGCTGCGGCTTTTGACGCTTTTTGCATTTTGCAAAAAAAAACAAAAAAAAAAAAAAAAATTCTACTTTTGCTTTGAGTGTCATATTCCGTGACTGTGTTCATATTCCTCCCCCATCGCTCCACCTGGACCAAAATATTACTTTTTAAAACATGTTGAAATTTGGGTTTATAGACCATTCTATATCCCAGCTTTGGTGTTCATTGTAAGGTATTATGTTCTCAAACAATTGCAATTTCAAAATAAGATAAAAAAAAAAATAAAAAAAATAAGCTAAAAATACTGGCACTAAAGAGAGAATTTACCAAATGAAATGCATTTTCTCAAGTAACTATTTAATTCTTTACAAAACTCTGCTAAAGAGAAGTTGAGCTTTTAGATAAACTAAATCTCTCAACTTTTCTAATTGTGTTTTTCACATTTAGACACATTTAAAAACAAGTTTTAATTGTGATTTTAAAGTATTTATGATTCTGGTTCAGTGTGGAGCCATGTGGAGCTGCTCTGACTGTAAGCTGCTTCTCTGCTGTTTGTCTCTCTCTCTCTCACCCTCTCTTTCTCCCTCCCTCCCTCTCTATCCCTACCTACCTCCCTCTCTCTCTATCTCCCTAACCCCATCCCTCTCTTTCTCTGCCTCTCTTTCTCTCCCTCTCTCTGTACCTCTTCAAAAAACAAATATCTATATCACTCTCTCTCTCTCTCTCTCTCTCTCTCTCCCCCATCTCTCTTTCACTCCTATCTCTCCCCTCTATCTCCCTTTCCCTCTCTCTCTACCTCCATAAAACAAATCTCTCCAAAAATCTATATTCTATCTATATCACTCTGTTCCTATCTCTCTCTCTCTCTCCCTCACTTTCACTCCTCTCTCTCTCTCTCTCTCTCTCTCTCTCTCTCTACCTCCATCTCTCAAAAAAAAATCCCCTCCAAAAAAAATCTTTCTCCTTCTTTCCCTCTCTTTCTCCCCTCCCTCCCTCTCCTCTCTCTCCTCCCACCCTCCCTCCCTCTCTCTTCCCCCCTCCCTTTCTTTCCCCCTCTCTCTCTCTCTCTGCCTCTGGGTTTCTCTGACATCCATCCGTTTGCGTGTCTCTTCCTTATCTGTCTGTCCCTATCCAGGCTGGATTGACGTAACCTGGGATTCTGGCAGCTCTAACTCTTACCGTATGGGCGCCGAAGGGAAATTTGACCTCAAGCTAGCCCCGGGTTTCGACCCTGAGTCTGCCACTACTGCAACATCAACAACAGCATCAACCACAGCTAGCGCATCCAAACAACCTATCTCCTCCACTGTTTTAGGCCCGGCTTCCTCTTCTTCGTCGACTGTGATGGGCGGACCCTCGACTATGGCATCCATTACTACCAACACAACATCGTCAAGCTCGTCTTCCTCCACTTCACAGTCCTGGAGCAGCCTGGTGAAAAACAACTGCCCAGACAACAAGGGCTTGAGTGGGGCCGCGACGTCTTCGAGCCTATGCGGCGCTAGCTCTTCTAGCCGGAAAGGTAGCAGCAGTTCGGTTTGTAGCGTAGCATCCTCTTCCGATATTAGCCTTAGCTCGTCTATCGGGCTAGCCGGTGCGTGTGGGCTAAGGCTAGAACGCAGGGCCGAGGGATTGCTACTGGATTCGGGGATAACCGGACTCGGCGGCCTGGGCTCTGATGACAGACACTCGAACGAACCAATCGTGGTCCTCTCCTCGTCGTTTGAAGGCGGGTCTAATAATTCCAACTCCGCCTCGAGCTCTGGAACTATCACCAACAACACAAACAACACGGACAACACCGCGGCGGCCAACGCAGCCTCCGACAATAACAAAGACTTGGACCCGGCTACCGCTATCTCAATGGGGCTAGTTAGCGTTAGCTCGCCGGACGTCAGCTCTGTTTCGGAGTCCTCGAGCAAAGACAACAATCCAACCCAAAGGCCCCTGTGTTCCACGGCTAACGCTAGGCTATCGGTTAGCTCGTTGCTAGCCGCGGGCGCCCCCATGAGCTCCAGTGCTAGCGTGCCTAACCTGTCGTCCAGGGAAGCTAGCTTGATGGAGTCGTTCGTACGCCGCGCGCCAAACATGTCACGGACCAACGCGACCAACAACATGAATCTGAGCCGAAGCAGCAGCGACAATAACACCAACACGCTGGGGAGGAACGTGATGAGCACCGCAAGTGAGTACAAGACAGACAGACAGGCACACAGACGGACGGACAGACAGACAGACAGGCAGACAGGCACACAGACAGACAGGCAGGCACACAGACAGGCAGGCAGACAGGCAGGCAGACAGACTGACGGACACACAGACAGGCAGACAGACAGGCACACAGACAGACAGACGCACACAGAGAGACAGACAAACGCACAGACAGACAGACGCACACACACATGCAGAGACACACACTGTCACACTCTCACATAATTGTGCAGCTCTAATCAGCAGCCCTTAACAAGCTTTACCTGCCTGTAAATTAATTAATTTCTGACAAACTAATCGCCCTTTGTTTGTCATGTGTGTCTCTGTCTGTCTGTCTCTCTCTCTCTGTCTGTCTCCCCCTCTTTCCCTCCCTCTCCCTCCCTCCCTCCTTCCCTCCCCCCCTTCTCTCTCTCCCCCTCTCTCTCTCTCTCTCTCTCTCCCTCTGTCCCTCCCTACCTCTCTCCCTCCCTCCCTGTGTGTGTGTGTGTTTGTGGTTCGTCTATGTGTCTTTCCAGCCTCTCCTTTAATGGGCGCTCAGAGTTTCCCTAACCTGACGTCCACCGGCACCACATCAACCGTTACCATGTCTACCTCCATAGTGACGAGCAGCAACAACGTAGCCACGGCGACCACCGGCCTGTCAGTCGGACAGTTGCTTAGTAACACCCTGACGACCAGTTTGACATCAACGTCCAGCGAGAGCGACACGGGACAAGAGGCCGAATTCTCACTATATGGTGGGTGACGAATAAACACACACACACATACTGCACATAGACAATCAATTACATGCACATTCACACACACACATAGACAGACATGCA
>CM049408.1:30597500-30605000 GCA_026929865.2 Hyperoplus lanceolatus
CCAAACAACTTAACTGTAAGGCCCTGGTTCTAACGAGGATTGAAGTCTCTTTATCTTGAAGTCAGACCCTCCAGGATGTTTTTTTCTTTTAAGGTGTTCATGCATACACACACACACACACCTCACACACACACTCACACATACACTCACTCACTCACTCACTCACTCACTCACTCACTCACTCACTCACTCACTCACTCACTCACTCACTCACTCACTCACTCACTCACTCACTCACTCACTCACTCACGCATTTCAGTTTGACATAGAGAGCAGAGAACCTTTTTATTTGGTATTTAATCATTCTCAGCACTATTCTGAAGGTTATTACAGAAGGATTTGTTCATATGTTGTTCACTGTCTGATTTATGAGACATTTTCTTCTTAAAAACATGATGAAAATACCAAAAATCTCAACTTCTAAAGCACTTACATCAACTAAACTTTCCATAATCATTCTCAGCACTATTCTGAAGGTTATTACAGAAGGCTTTGTTCATATGTTGTTCACTGTCTGATTTTTGAGACATTTTCTTCTTAAAAACATGCTGAAAATACCAAAAAATCTCAACTTCTAAAGCACTTACATCGACTAAACTTTCCACAATCATTCTCAGCACTATTCTGAAGGTTATTACAGAAGGATTTGTTCATATGTTGTTCACTGTCTGATTTATTAGACATTTTCTTCTTAAAAACATGCTGAAAATACCAAAAAATCTCAACTTCTAAAGCACTTACATCAACTAAACTTTCCATGATCATTCTCAGCACTATTCTGAAGGTTATTACAGAAGGATTTGTTCATATGTTGTTCACTGTCTGATTTATTAGACATTTTCTTCTTAAAAACATGCTGAAAATACCAAAAAATCTCAACTTCTAAAGCACTTACATCAACTAAACTTTCCATAATCATTCTCAGCACTATTCTGAAGGTTATTACAGAAGGATTTGTTCATATGTTGTTCACTGTCTGATTTATGAGACATTTTCTTCTTGAAAACATGCTGAAAATACCAGAAATCTCAACTTCTAAAGCACTTACATCAACTAAACTTTCCATAATCATTCTCAGCACTATTCTGAAGGTTATTACAGAAGGCTTTGTTCATATGTTGTTCACTGTCTGATTTATGAGACATTTCCTTCTGCTGAAAATGCATGCCCAGCCCTAGATTCTGTAAAATAGAAAGTGACCTATGTATTCTTCCCCATTCCCCTAGGATTTGTGTGAACACAGTATCGTGAGCAGTCGCTCTGGCGGTTTGAGCCCGAGCCTTTCGACCAATCAGAGCAGTGAGATCCTGGTTGCCCGGGAGATGGCCCAGGCTAAAGCGGGATGCAGTCAGACCGCGTGTGGAGTGGAGGACGTGCTTCAACTGCTACGGATACTATACATCATCGGAGGAGACGGACATTCTAATGCAAGGACACTGCAAGAGGGTAAAAAGGGGATATACACACACACACACACACACACACACACACACACACACACACACACACACACACACTGCAAGAGGGTAAGAAGGGGATATATACTCTCACACACACACAACACACACACACACACACACACACACACACTGCAAGAGGGTAAGGGGACATACACACATAGACAGACACACACACACACATGCACGCAAACACACACAGACATACAAATACTAAAAAGGATAAGAGCACACATCCATACATAAACACTCACTCACTCACTCACTCACTCACTAGACACTCACTCACTCACTCACTCACTAGACACTCACTCACTCACTCACTAGACACTCACTCACTCACTAGACACTCACTCACTCACTAGACACTCACTCACTCACTAGACACTCACTCACTCACTAGACACTCACTCACTCACTAGACACTCACTCACTCACTCACTCACTCACTCACTCACTAGACACTCACTCACTAGACACTCACTCACTAGACACTCACTCACTCACTAGACACTCACTCACTCACTCACTCACTCACTCACTCACTCACTACACTCACTCACTAACACTCACTCACTAGACACTCACTCACCACCACCACTCACCACTCACTCACTCACCCTCACTCACTCACTCACTCACTCACTCACTCGACCAAAAAATACATGTAAACACATTTGAAAAGGGCATCTCTGCAGGAGCAACATAACCGTAGTGTAAAGGATAAATTGACATACATTTAGATGGCACCGTACTTTTAAGCTGCCCACAAAAGATCACAGCTTTCAGTGTTCACAGTAAAAAAAAATAGATAACTTTTGCATTTTAATATTCGTAGTTTTGGTTTTGGCAAATTCTTTGCGTGTATGAGCGAAGCTGGCCATATACCTTTTCTGATTTCTTTCCTCCGATTTAAACTTTCTGATGTCCGCGATGAGTCCATCCGTCCGTCTTCAAAATGTCATCATCATCATCATCATCTTCAACCGCTTATCCGAAACCGGGTCGCGGGGGCAGCAGCTTGAGCAGGGAACCCCAAACTTCTCTTTCCCGGGCCACATCAACCAGCTCTGACTGGGGGATCCCGAGGCGTTCCCAGGCCAGCGTGGAAATATAATCTCCTCACCTAGTCCTGGGTCTTCCCCGAGGCCTCCTCCCAGCTGGACGCTCCTGGAACACCTCCCTAGGGGCATCCTTACCAGATGCCCGAACCACCTCAACTGGCTCCTTTCAACGCAAAGGAGTGGCGGCTCTGCCCCGAGTTCCTCACTCATCTTATTTATTTTCTTGTTTTCAGACTTTGACGATCTTCAGTTCAACGCGTCTCCAGAAGAATTCACCAGCAAGAAGATCACAACAAAGATCCTTCAACAAATAGAGGTACAGTGTCTCTGTCTGTCTGTCTGTCTGTCTGTCTGTCTGCCTGTCTCTCTGTCTGTCTGCCTGTCTGTCTGTCTGTCTGTCTGTCTGTCTGTGTGTGTCTGTCTGTCCGTGTGTATGAGTGGGTGCGTGTATGTGTGTCTTTCTGTCTGTCTGCATGTGTGCTTGTGTGTTTCTGTGTGTCTGTCTTTGTGTGCGCAGGGTTTTATGTTTGTTAGTGTCTGTCTGTCTGTCTGTCTCCATCGAACTGTTTGTCTGTCTGCCTGTCTCTCTCCATCTAACTGTCTTTATGCCTGTCTTCCTGTCTGTGTCTCTCCATCTGTCTGTCTGTCTGTACATAACCATCAGTATATCAACTCCGGTGTGTCTGTCTGCCTGTCTGTCTGTCCATCTGCCTGTCTCTCTCTCTCTCTCTCTCCATCTGTCTGCCTGTCTCTCTGTCTGTCTGCCTGTCTCTCTTCATCTGCCTGCCTGTCTGTCTGTCTGTCTGTCTGTCTGTCTGTCTGTCTGCCTGCCTGTCTGTTTGCCTGTCTCTCTTCGTCTGCCTGTCTGTCTGTCTGCCTGTCTGTCTGCCTGTCTCTCTTCATCTGCCTGCCTGTCTGCCTGCCTTTCTGCCTGTCTGTATATAACCATAAGTATACTAACCCCCGTGTATCTCCCCGTCTCTGCAGGAGCCTTTAGCGTTAGCTAGCGGCGCGCTGCCCGACTGGTGTGAGCAGCTAACGGCTAAGTGTCCGTTCCTCATTCCCTTTGAGACGCGACAGCTTTACTTCACCTGCACAGCCTTCGGAGCCTCAAGGTGAGTCCACACACCGACTACTGTTAAGCCCCTGTCTCACTGGGCTGCGACTGTTTGCACTAACCCTAACCCTAAAGCCCCTATCTCACTGGGCTGCGACTGTTTGCACTAACCCTAACCCTAAAGCCCCTGTCTCACTGGGCTGCGACTGTTTGCACTAACCCTAACCCTAAAGCCCCTATCTCACTGGGCTGTGACTGTTTGCACTAACCCTAACCCTAAAGCCCCTATCTCACTGGGCTGTGACTGTTTCCACTAACCCTAAAGCCCCTATCTCACTGGGCTGCGACTGTTTGCACTAACCCTAACCCTAAAGCCCCTATCTCACTGGGCTGCGACTGTTTGCACTTAACCCTAACCCTAAAGCCCCTATCTCACTGGGCTGCGACTGTTTGCACTAACCCTAACCCTAACCCTAAAGCCCCTGTCTCACTGGGCTGCGACTGTTTGCACTAACCCTAACCCTAAAGCCCCTATCTCACTGGGCTGTGACTGTTTCCACTAACCCTAAAGCCCCTATCTCACTGGGCTGTGACTGTTTGCACTAACCCTAACCCTAAAGCCCCTATCTCACTGGGCTGCGACTGTTTGCACTAACCCTAACCCTAACCCTAAAGCCCCTGTCTCACTGGGCTGCGACTGTTTGCCACAAGTTGGAGACTGCATTCGCGAGGGAGTCTCTAAACTGTCTCCAAACGTTCTGTCTGTCTCCAGGGCGATTGTGTGGCTCCAGAACCGGCGTGAGGCGACTATGGAGCGCTCCCGTCCCTCCACCACGGTGAGACGGGACGATCCCGGGGAGTTCAGGGTGGGACGTCTGAAACACGAGAGGGTGAAGGTGCCCAGAGGAGAGGCCATGATGGACTGGGCCCAATCTGTTATGATGCTGCACGCGGACCGCAAGTCTGTTCTAGAGGTGAGAGGGTGTCTGTCTGTCTGTCTGTCTGTCTGTCTGTCTTGGGCCCAGCTGACCGCAAGTTTGTGTTAGAGGTGAGAGTGTGTGTTGTCTGTCTGTCTGTGTGTGGGGGAAGGGGAGGGGAGGGAGGGTGTGCGTGGGGGTGGGAGGGGGTGTGTGTGTGTGGGGGGGACGCCATGATGCACTGGGCCCAATCTGTTATGATGCTGCACGCGGACCGCAAGTCTGTGTTGGAGGTGAATTTCAATGTTTAGTCACTGTGTATATAGGTCAAGAAAACAGTGTGTGTGTGTGTGTGTGTGCGCGCGCAAAGCGTCATGATGCAGATAGGAAGTCTGGGCTAGAGGTGAGAGGGGAAAACTGTTGCTCACTTCACTACTAAATTGAAGGTGAGGGTCTGTAGAACCATTTTGTGTCAAGAAACCAGATTGCATTTTCTTTCTTGACACTCGAACCGACATTGTTCGACAGACCCTAACCTTCAATTTAGAAGAGAAAGCTTAAAGGTGCAGTGTGTAATATGACATCATCAAGAAAGTTCTACAAAGTTCTAGAATGCAACGCTCCCTGGGTAACCCCACCCCTTTAGAATAATAACAGAAGCTACAGTGGCCTTCAAGGACAAGAACAATTCTAAAATTTAAACAATGCACCTGATGACATTCCAACTATGACACTTTCAAGATGGCGGCACTAGGCCTTGGTCCAAAATATGCAGAAATATGGACATATATGAGACCCTTTCTAAGGGAAAAAATTAGAATTCTAAAAAAAAAAATCAGCTATTATGCACTAAATTAAATGTACTTATGGATATTATAATTACTTTCTACAAAATCTGCTAGGAAATAAAACCCAAAATTCTACACACTGCAGGTTTAACTTTCACATCGACTTGAAATGACTGAAATGAGTGTCCAGGCACCATGCTATTATTGCTGAAGTAGAAATTGAATGTTTTGTGACATTTTTTGGGGAGTGGGGACATTTTATTTAGGTCAAATGGAGCCTAAATATTTGTGTGTATGTGTCCTTGTGCCCAGGTTGAGTTCCAGGGAGAGGAGGGGACTGGTCTTGGACCCACTCTGGAGTTCTACGCTCTGGTGGCTGCAGAGTTCCAGAGGACGTCTCTGGGCATCTGGCTCTGTGACGACGACTTCCCCGACGACCAGTCACGACAGGTGGGGGACAAACACTCCATGTAGCCTCTGTTTACTGGACTGGTTCATTGATTTTCCTGCATTAACTGTTAAAGGTGCAGTGTGTAATATGACATCATCAAGAAAGTTCTACAAAGTTCTAGAATGCAACGCTCCCTGGGTAACCCCAACCCTTTAGAATAATAACAGAAGCTACAGTGGCCTTCAAGGACAAGAACAATTCTACATGTTAAACAATGCACCTGATGACATTCCAACCAACATGGATTCCTCCATAAGACTTGCCTGCTCAATGTACAAAATGTAATATTAATATTTGTAATTCTCCGCTCAGGAGGATAATTCAGATTATTAGCAGAGGTGATTTTACACCAATGAGGACATATTTATGAATGAGGATATTGATTTTAGCTGATAAATTACTTAAAATGTTACACAGTGTCCCTTTAAAACATATCATATTTAATATGCCTATACTAGGGATACGTTACTACTAGTTGAGTAGAGGTTTTGTCCCCACCACTTTTCAAAACAAGAAATGACAGTGCATGTCTACAAAAATAAGTGAAAAAATATATTTATTTTATTTATTTATTTTCTTTCAAAGGTTTTTTTTCTTAAATCACAGAGTAGCAAAGCCACTGCAGTACAATGGATTATAAATGTTTCCCCCCCCCCCCCCCCCCGAACATACCCTTATTTATTTCAATTTCAATTTTTGTTTTAGATAGTTTTTACAATTTAACAATAAAACAAAGACACAGGCGTACACTTTATTTTATTACATTTTGTAACTGTTTTTTTAAAGTTACCTTGTGTGTCTTGCTAACAGGCAGACTGATGTATTTTAGTGAACATATTTCTTAATTTTACTTTATTTTTTTTTTTGTAACCTTATATTTGCTGTATTCCTCTCTTCCAGGTGGACCTGGGCGGTGGCCTGAAGCCTCCCGGTTTCTACGTGCAGCGTTCGTGCGGCCTCTTCCCGGCTCCTTTCCCACAGGACAGCGAGGAGCTTGAGCGCATCACCAAACTATTCCACTTCCTGGGCGTGTTCCTGGCTAAATGCATCCAGGACAACAGGCTGGTGGACCTGCCCATCTCTCAGCCCTTTTTCAAGCTGCTGTGTATGGGAGACATCAAGTCCAACATGAGCAAACTACTATATCAGTCACGCAGCTTTCCACAGGGACTGGACCCACAGCTACAGGCTTTCCTGCTGCTGTCAGAGGTAGGGATTTATATAATTTGATTGTTTTTATTGTATTTTTAACATAAGCAACAAAAAAAAAGTCATACTCATAAAGATATTTCAAATTGCATTATAATTGTTATGATTTTTTTTTATGTGGAAAGTGTAGGCAATTTTATTTATTTATTTTTACTTTTTTCAAAAAATATTATTTTCAACCTTTTTTTTTAATAGTTTTAATGCCCTGAAATCAATTTAAAATCATATTTTTCAACATGTTACCTTTTTGAAGTAGATCTTCTTACTTTTTCACACACCAAAAAAAAAATGTCTTCGATCTTTGTAAAGAAAAAAAAAAAAAAAATAATAACAAACTGTCTTACAAAATAAAAATGTCTACCTTTTTATATTCCCACATTTTAATCTGTTTCACAAACTACAAACAACTCCCTAACATCCTCCTGTCCCCTCCCAGGTTATAGTTTTAATCACCCATTACCATTATCACTGCCTTTTAAAATGCAAATGTCACTAAAAGGTTCATATTCTCCTCTCCCAGGTGCAGTCGGAGGCGTCCACAGAGGAGTCCCAGGAGA
>CM049408.1:30610000-30617500 GCA_026929865.2 Hyperoplus lanceolatus
GAGCGA
This sequence comes from Hyperoplus lanceolatus, assembly GCA_026929865.2. NCBI lineage: Eukaryota > Metazoa > Chordata > Actinopteri > Uranoscopiformes > Ammodytidae > Hyperoplus > Hyperoplus lanceolatus. The sequence goes on from CM049408.1 coordinate 30,610,007, forward strand.
CTGCTGGCTGCCACCATGGAGAAGGGTTTCCACCTCAACTGAGCATGCTCAGTAGGGGTCCGGGCTCAAACAGCCAATCAAAACCAGCCGTTTCAAAATGACTTCAAAAGGACTTTAACGATGTGCGGAATTAAAAACTAAAAAAACAAAAAAGCTCTCACGTCCTTCACCCCGCTCTCTCTCCCTCTCTCCCTCCCTCTGTGTGCGTGTGTGTGTGTGTGTGTGTGTGTGTGTGTGTGTGTGTGAGCCTTCCTCCTAATCCTACCCCCCCCCCCCTCCAAGTTCGTCTCAGTTTTAGTGCCTGGTTTTTGTTGACTTGTAGCTTCCTTCAAAACAATCATGCTTCATTCTTATTTTGTTTTTATTTTATTGCAATTTTTCCGTTCCCTCGCGTGTGTGTGTGTGTGTGTGTGTGTGTGTGTGTGCGACAGACAGACAGTTTTTCAGCGTGTTTCGGACCGAGCTGTACGGCTGTATTGGTCTTTTTTTTTTTTGGTGTTCTTTTACAATGAAGCTATTTAGTGACGAGGAAAAAAAATAATTCAAAAAACTACTGGTTGTAACTTGTAACTTGTGTGCGGCAATGGCACATTCTGAAGAAAAAAAAAACAAAATGTTGCGAAGCAGTTATGCTCTCTCTTTCTATCTATCCCCTCTCTCCCTCTCTCTATCTATCCCCCCTCCCTCTCTATCTCCTCCCTCTCTCTTTCTCTCCCCCTCTCTTTCTCTCCCCTTCCCTCCCTCTCTCTATCTCTCTCTCCCTTGTATTTTCTTTGTATATTATTATAAACATTTATTTAACTCAAGTTGCAGTTTGAGGGTAAACAGATATTTTCGAATGTGTATGCTCCAAAAAAAAATAATCATTAAAATGTTTGCAAAGTATGAAGTTAAAAATGATTCTGAGTCTTTGTCGTTTGTGGACGGTTATCACTGTAGAGACAGAGGTGAAATGGGGCAGAGAGGGGAGTGACATGCAGAGAACGACCGTGGGCTGGAATCGAACCCGGGTCCGCTGCTGGCCGAGGCCCATGGGGGGGGGGGGACGCCCTACCAACTGAGCTAAGGGCCCATGGGGGGGGGGGGACGCCCTACCAACTGAGCTAAGGGCGCCCCCAGGTTAAGGTTTTAATGGTCTAAATGACCTACTTCACCGGTGGAAATATGATGGCATCAATTAAGACATTACAAGAATTGTTAAAATGTTATTAAAGGGGCACTGTGTAACATTTGAAGTAATTCATCAGCTAAAATCAATATCCTCATTCATAAATATGTCCTCATTGGTGTAAAATCACCTCTGCCAAAAATCGAAATTATCCTCCTGAGCAGAGAATTACAAATATTAATATTACATTTTGTACATTGAGCAGGCAAGTCTTATGGAGGAATCCATGTTGGTTGGAATGTCATCAGGTGCATTGTTTAGAATTTAGAATTGTTCTTGTCCTTTAAGGCCACTGTAGCTTCTGTTATTATTCGAAAGGGGGTGGGGTTACCCAGGGAGCGTTGCATTCTAGAACTTTCTTGATGATGTCATATTACACAGTGCAGCTTTAAACAGAACATTAAACTAGTCACAGGAACATTTACCCATTATGCAGTGAAACAAATAAATACATCGATATCAAAGTGGAAGTAAATTTAGGAGACATTTTTATATTTAAAAAAATCTTTAATTCATGATTTCACTGATATGTACTGGGGCGACTGTGTCTCAGGTGGTAGAGCGGGTCGGCCGATGATCAAAGGGTTGGAGGTTCGATCCCCGCCCCGGCACCTGTGTCATAGTTGTTGTGTCCTTGGGCAAGACACTTCACCCACCTTGCCTCGTGTGAATGTCGATAGTTAGCCTGCTGCTATCGGTGTAAGAATGTGTGTGTGAATGGTAACGTGGGAAAGGGAAACAGGTCTCCCTTGTAAAAGAGTCTTCGGTCTCAATGGGATTTACCTGTAGAAATAAAGATTAAAAAAAAAAAAAAAATATTGGGTAAAAAAAAACCAAATCCTTTTACATTGAACTAAGTAGCAGGGAAGTTCCATGTCTCTTCTGCTGATGATGTCATTCTGAACCAGTCTGTGACATCACTCCTTGGTTGGTTAGTGTCCTCAGTTGTCGGCCATCTTGTCAAGGGCGGTGAGCGGGGTCAGGATGCGGCTCCGGTTGGTTTCCCCCTCCAACATACTCAACATGTATATACTGCATACTGTCTACTTAACCATCCATTGTGTATGACACGTTCGTCAGACCATTTCCACTTCGAACACACCCCATCCCTGTGTTCCAAATCACATACTCTTTCTTTTTACTACACTACATACTAAAGTACAGAAGAGTTTTAGTCTTTTTACTACACTACATACTAAAGTACAGAAGAGCTTTAGTCTTTTTACTACACTACATACTAAAGTACAGAAGAGTTTTAGGGCCACAGACAGGAGAGAAAAAAAAATCAGATAAGGAAGATTTGTTTTTCATTATGTCAAGAAATGTCAAGAATAAAGACGAATACTCCAAAAAGCTATTGGAGTTAGTGGGGGCATTTATGTATTTTCAGCATACTACAATTGACGTGCATGTATTGGGACATCCTAAATCTTTTTCTGGCATACTAAATTGTATGGAAGTATGGGGATTGGAACGCAGGGCAAGACTTTTAGAACACATTTGTTGCGTTCTGAATCGCATACTTTCTACTATATAGTATGTAGAAAAAAGATTTAGGATGTCCCGATTCTTGTGGCCAGATTTAGGATGGTTAGAAGTACCCGGATGTTCTACTTCATCCGGCCAAGATTATTAGTGTTGAAAACTGCATCCTATTTGGGCGATTCTGACCCACAATCCAGTGCGCACGGGAAGTGACGTCACATCGACAAAGCCTCCATATGAAAACAAACGGGGATGCGACGGATATAAAAGCAAGAGGCAAGATCAAGGAGCAATGTTATGATGAAATAAGAGAGTAAAGTATGTCCCAATAGTATGCCTACTGCATCCTAACTAGATTCATTTTTATCGTCGGATGTAGTATGTAGAATAGAAAAAAGAAAGAGGAGGAGATTCGGAACGCAACCAGGGTTAGCGTCTTCAGTTGTCGGCCATCTTGTCGAGGGCGTTGAGCGGGGTCAGGATGCGGCTCCGGTTGGCTTCCACTATGTGTCCGTTCTGAATCATCTCGTCCAGAATGATGTGAACACGGTCCAAGTTAAACATGATCTGAAGACGGTTAGGGGTCAAAGGAATAACAAATACACAGATATAGACAGGCTACAGCATATAGGAATGGGACATATAAACAGGCTACAGTATATAGGAATGGGACATATAAACAGGCTACAGCATATAGGAATGGGACATATAAACAGGCTACAGCATATAGGAATGGGACATATAAACAGGCTACAGTATATAGGAATGGGACATATAAACAGGCTACAGCATATAGGAATGGGACATATAAACAGGCTACAGTATATAGGAATGGGACATATAAACAGGCTACAGCATATAGGAATGGGACATATAAACAGGCTACAGCATATAGGAATGGGACATATAAACAGGCTACAGTATATAGGAATGGGACATATAAACAGGCTACAGTATATAGGAATGGGACATATAAACAGGCTACAGTATATAGGAATGGGACATATAAACAGGCTACAGTATATAGGAATGGGACATATAAACAGGCTACAGTATATAGGAATGGGACATATAGACAGGCTACAGTATATAGGAATGGGACATCCATAGGAATGGGACATATAAACAGGCTACAGTATATAGGAATGGGACATATAAACAGGCTACAGCATATAGGAATGGGACATATAAACAGGCTACAGTATATAGGAATGGGACATATAGACAGGCTACAGTATATAGGAATGGGACATATAAACAGGCTACAGCATATAGGAATGGGACATATAAACAGGCTACAGCATATAGGAATGGGACATATAAACAGGCTACAGTATATAGGAATGGGACATATAGACAGGCTACAGTATATAGGAATGGGACATATAAACAGGCTACAGTATATAGGAATGGGACATATAAACAGGCTACAGTATATAGGAATGGGACATATAAACAGGCTACAGTATATAGGAATGGGACATATAAACAGGCTACAGTATATAGGAATGGGACATATAAACAGGCTACAGTATATAGGAATGGGACATATAAACAGGCTACAGCATATAGGAATGGGACATATAAACAGGCTACAGTATATAGGAATGGGACATATAAACAGGCTACAGTATATAGGAATGGGACATATAAACAGGCTACAGCATATAGGAATGGGACATATAAACAGGCTACAGTATATAGGAATGGGACATATAGACAGGCTACAGTATATAGGAATGGGACATATAGACAGGCTACAGTATATAGGAATGGGACATATAAACAGGCTACAGTATATAGGAATGGGACATATAAACAGGCTACAGCATATAGGAATGGGACATATAAACAGGCTACAGTATATAGGAATGGGACATATAAAAAGGCTACAGCATATAGGAATGGGACATATAGACAGGCTACAGTATATAGGAATGGGACATATAAACAGGCTACAGTATATAGGAATGGGACATATAAACAGGCTACAGTATATAGGAATGGGACATATAAACAGGCTACAGTATATAGGAATGGGACATATAAACAGGCTACAGCATATAGGAATGGGACATATAAACAGGCTACAGCATATAGGAATGGGACATATAAACAGGCTACAGCATATAGGAATGGGACATATAAACAGGCTACAGTATATAGGAATGGGACATATAGACAGGCTACAGTATATAGGAATGGGACATATAAACAGGCTACAGTATATAGGAATGGGACATATAAAAAGGCTACAGCATATAGGAATGGGACATATAGACAGGCTACAGTATATAGGAATGGGACATATAAACAGGCTACAGTATATAGGAATGGGACATATAAACAGGCTACAGCATATAGGAATGGGACATATAGACAGGCTACAGCATATAGGAATGGGACATATAAACAGGCTACAGCATATAGGAATGGGACATATAAACAGGCTACAGTATATAGGAATGGGACATATAAACAGGCTACAGCATATAGGAATGGGACATATAAACAGGCTACAGCATATAGGAATGGGACATATAAACAGGCTACAGCATATAGGAATGGGACATATAAACAGGCTACAGTATATAGGAATGGGACATATAAACAGGCTACAGTATATAGGAATGGGACATATAAACAGGCTACAGCATATAGGAATGGGACATATAAACAGGCTACAGTATATAGGAATGGGACATATAAACAGGCTACAGTATATAGGAATGGGACATATAAACAGGCTACAGCATATAGGAATGGGACATATAAACAGGCTACAGCATATAGGAATGGGACATATAGACAGGCTACAGCATATAGGAATGGGACATATAAACAGGCTACAGCATATAGGAATGGGACATATAAACAGGCTACAGTATATAGGAATGGGACATATAAACAGGCTACAGCATATAGGAATGGGACATATAAACAGGCTACAGCATATAGGAATGGGACATATAAACAGGCTACAGCATATAGGAATGGGACATATAAACAGGCTACAGCATATAGGAATGGGACATATAAACAGGCTACAGCATATAGGAATGGGACATATAAACAGGCTACAGCATATAGGAATGGGACATATAAACAGGCTACAGCATATAGGAATGGGACATATAGACAGGCTACAGCATATAGGAATGGGACATATAAACAGGCTACAGCATATAGGAATGGGACATATAAACAGGCTACAGCATATAGGAATGGGACATATAAACAGGCTACAGCATATAGGAATGGGACATATAAACAGGCTACAGCATATAGGAATGGGACATATAGACAGGCTACAGCATATAGGAATGGGACATATAAACAGGCTACAGTATATAGGAATGGGACATATAAACAGGCTACAGTATATAGGAATGGGACATATAAACAGGCTACAGTATATAGGAATGGGACATATAAACAGGCTACAGTATATAGGAATGGGACATATAAACAGGCTACAGTATATAGGAATGGGACATATAAACAGGCTACAGTATATAGGAATGGGACATATAAACAGGCTACAGTATATAGGAATGGGACATATAAACAGGCTACAGTATATAGGAATGGGACATATAAACAGGCTACAGTATATAGGAATGGGACATATAGACAGGCTACAGTATATAGGAATGGGACATATAAACAGGCTACAGCATATAGGAATGGGACATATAAACAGGCTACAGCATATAGGAATGGGACATATAAACAGGCTACAGCATATAGGAATGGGACATATAAACAGGCTACAGCATATAGGAATGGGACATATAAACAGGCTACAGCATATAGGAATGGGACATATAAACAGGCTACAGCATATAGGAATGGGACATATAAACAGGCTACAGCATATAGGAATGGGACATATAAACAGGCTACAGCATATAGGAATGGGACATATAAACAGGCTACAGCATATAGGAATGGGACATATAAACAGGCTACAGTATATAGGAATGGGACATATAAACAGGCTACAGTATATAGGAATGGGACATATAAACAGGCTACAGTATATAGGAATGGGACATATAGACAGGCTACAGCATATAGGAATGGGACATATAAACAGGCTACAGCATATAGGAATGGGACATATAAACAGGCTACAGTATATAGGAATGGGACATATAAACAGGCTACAGCATATAGGAATGGGACATATAAACAGGCTACAGCATATAGGAATGGGACATATAAACAGGCTACAGTATATAGGAATGGGACATATAAACAGGCTACAGCATATAGGAATGGGACATATAAACAGGCTACAGCATATAGGAATGGGACATATAGACAGGCTACAGTATATAGGAATGGGACATATAAACAGGCTACAGTATATAGGAATGGGACATATAAACAGGCTACAGTATATAGGAATGGGACATATAGACAGGCTACAGCATATAGGAATGGGACATATAAACAGGCTACAGTATATAGGAATGGGACATATAAACAGGCTACAGTATATAGGAATGGGACATATAGACAGGCTACAGCATATAGGAATGGGATATTGATAGTGTAGAGACAGAGGTGAAATGGGGCAGAGAGGGGAGTGACATGCAGAGAACGACCGCGGGTGGGAATCGAACCCGGGTCCACTGCTGGGCCCGGCCCGGGAGGGGGACGCCCTACCAACTGAGCTAATTTTTTATATTAAAAATATATTTATTAAAATTAAAATTAAATAAAAATGCAATCCACTCATTAACCTGACATATCTATGCAAATAAATTATTCTGTTTTGTTTTTTTAATAGTTTTAACTTGTAAAGAAAATCCATTTAAGACCATAACCAGTTT
>CM049408.1:30622500-30627500 GCA_026929865.2 Hyperoplus lanceolatus
ACGAGCTAAGCCGACCACAGTACACTATTCCCGGGATACTACACTACATCCAACATGAGTGGGCCCGCTTCGAGATGGAGAGAGCACACTGGGAGGTCGAGAGGGCAGAACTACAGGTCAGTTGGTTTACTTTATTATTAGCCTAGCTTAGCTTAAAAAAAAAATCCCATAGATGTGTGTTGTATCTATATCTGTGAGAAGATCCAGGTTAGCTATTAGCTTAGCATAAATTTGATCCACTAAGAGTCATGTTAGTTAGTTAGCTCACTTATTTAGGCTATTAGCTTAGCATAAGGCTGACCGGGAGCTATAATAACAACAACTGCCGGGTGTAACGGTAACCGGTGAAATCACAGCTGTTCGCCGTTAATTGCGAGACATAGAAAAGCGAAACTGTTGTACCAATCGCTGTTTAATTCTGAGATGTTTTTGTCTATGTATCTTCCATAACATGTCTTCTTTCATACTAGAATAAATCAAAAGGTCCAACATGTACATTCCGGTGTTTATTTGACTAAACCTTGTCTGTTTGCGTCTGTATATTTCTCCTATACAACCATCTTTAACGGACATTATCTCAACAGTAGCTTTTTCTACAATACTCTTAACCACAAAATCTCAACTTCTAAAGCTCTTACATCAACTAAACTTTCCATAATCATTCTCAGCACTATTCTGAAGGTTATTACTGAAGGATTTGTTCATATGTTGTTCACTGTCTGATTTATGAGACATATTCTTCTTAAAAACATGCTGAAAAAGACAGGTACATAGGATTTTTTATTTATACAATGGCTGTTCAAAATCTACTCTGTAAAGTTTGGATAATAGTATGTTGAGAAAATTAAATTAAGATTTTAACTCTGGCTTTACTCAAAGTCTAGTTTTTTGGTGTTTAAGGAGATGAAAATGTAGGCTATTATTTTATCGTAGGCCTAAGTTATCAACTGGCGAAGATCCATGATAACTATAAGTTAAATAATGCAGTGTCTCGACTGTGTGTGTGTGTGTGTGTGTGTGTGTGTGTGTGTGTGTGTGTGTGTGTGTGTGTGTGTGTGAGAGAGAGAGAAACATGTGTTGTATCATCAGTCAGGTATACTGTCCTGGTGTTGCTAATGACGACAGGAAAAATGTGACTTTAGTAAATGTTAATGGTTGGAATGCCTCGTTGACACCTTCTGCTCAAAGTGAGTGTGTGTGTGAGAGGGAGTGTGTGTGTGTGTGTGTGTGTGTGTTGTGTGTGTGTGTGTGGTGTGTGTGTGTGTGTGTGTGTGTGTGTCTAGGAGAGGGAGTGTGTGTGTGTGTGTGTGTCTAGGAGAGGGAGTGTGTGTGTGTGTGTGTGTCTAGGAGAGGGAGTGTGTGTGTGTGTGTGTGTGTGTGTGTGTGAGAGGGAGTGTGTGTGTGTGTGTGTGTGTGTGTGTGTGCTGTGTGTGTGTCTAGGAGAGGGAGTGTGTGTGTGTGTGTGTGTGTGTGAGAGGGAGGTGTGTGTGTGTGTGTGTGTGTGGCTGTGTGTGTGTGTGTGTGTGTGTGTGGTGTGTGTGTGTGTGGCGTGTGTGTCTAGGAGAGGGAGTGTGTGTGTGTGTGTGTGTCTAGGAGAGGGAGTGTGTGTGTGTGTGTGTAGGAGAGGGAGTGTGTGTGTGTGTGTGTGTGAGAGGGAGTGTGTGTGTGTGTGTGTGTGTGTCTAGGAGAGGGGTGTGTGTGTGTGTGTGTGTGTGTGGGGTGTGTGTGTGTGTGTGTGCGCGTGTCCTATCACTAACTATGATGGTGTCATGCTGAAGGAATCCAGTGTCAAGCAACAAGTCAGCACATACACACACACACACACACACCCTCTCCTAGACACACACGCACACACACACACTCCCTCTCCTATACACACACACACTCCCTCTCCTAGACACACACACACACACACACAGCCACACACACACTCCCTCTCCTAGACACACACACAGCCACACACACACTCCCTCTCCTAGACACACACACACACACACACACAGCCACACACACACTCCCTCTCCTAGACACACACACACACACACAGCCAGCCCATAGTTCAGGGTGTTATGACAAAGACATCTCACACATTTCAGATGCTGCTGCGTTGTATCACTCAGCGGCGCGTCGAAGTCTGAGGAGTGAAACAGTTGATTTCTCTCATATTTCTTTCTGACGACAACCAGGGCCGTTTGAAAGACAAGAGATAGTTTGTTTTCCTTTGAAGAAATGCAATACAACTTCTGTTTTTTTAAGATATTTTTTTTTTTTTGGCATTTTCAAGCTTTATTAGACAGTACAGAGTTGAAATGGAGAGACAGAGAGAGAGAGAGGGTGGAGAGAGAGAGAGAGAGAGGGAGAGGGGGGGATGACCTGCAGTAAAGGTCCACGGGTCGGACTTGAACCTGCGACCACTGCAACGAAGGCCGGAGCCAATATGGTACACGCTCTATCCACTACGCCACCGGAGCAGCCAAAATTGCAATGCAACTTTTACTGAGGAGAAACCCATGGCTACATACGAATCCCCATCCTTCTCTGCTATTTAGTTTTGGTAGAAATAGATTCAGTTTGTCCCAATACATGATGTCAGAAGCAGCATGCTGAAAAATACCCAGATGTCCTACTACATCCGGTGGTGATTTTTTTTTTAGTGTTGAAACCAGCAGCTTTATGGAGGTTCTGACCCACAATCCACTGCAGCAGAAGTTATGATATCAGCTGTAGTATGTGGTAGACAGTATGTAGAATAGTAAACGAAAGAGTATGAGATTGATTACCCCTTAGTTACTCATGAAAAGTGACTATAACTGTGAACTATTGTCAATTTTTTTAATTAACCTTTATTTATACAGGTAAATCCCATTGAAACCGGAGACTCTTTTTCAAGGGAGACCTGTTCCCATTCCCACACACACATTCATACACCGATAGCAGCAGCAGCTACCACGCAGGGTGCAAGCTAACTATCAAGAACAATTTAGGGTTCAGTGTCTCTTTGCCCAGGGACACTTGGACATGTCTCATTCACACACACACACACGGAGACACACGGACACACACACACGGACACACACACACACACACACACGGACACACACACGGAGACACACACGGACACGTGGCGGGGAGACAGGGGATCGAACCAGCGACCCTGTAACCCAGTTGACGACCGCCCTACACACTTCACCACAGACGCCAATCACTGGCAGAGAGACTTATGCTTTGTGTATGTGAGTTTGTACAACTCAGTAAAATGATGTGTTTGGAATTTACACAGTTCATGTTTGCTGTGTAAACTCTGTGTGTGTGTGTGTGTGTGTGTGTGTGTGTGTGTGTGTGTGTGTGTGTGTGTGTGTGTGTGTGTGTGTGTGTGTGTGTGTGTGTGTGTGTGTGTGTGTGTGTGTGTGTGTGTGTGTGTGTGTGTGTGTGTGTGTGTGTGTGTGTGTGTGTGTTGGTATAGCAGCTTCAGCTCTGATTCTACAGATGATTGAACTGGTTAAAGTTATAGTGCGTAACTTTTTACATTCAAGCCATCGCCAAACGAGTTGATAAAGTCTATTATCAGCTCCACAAAACTCTCTGTATTTCTCAGTATGGCAGCGTTTACAAACTGGTGTCCCCCCCTCTCCCCCCCCCCCCTCCCCCCCCCCTGACACTGGTGCAGGAGCTCAGAAAAATCCCCAAGAAGAGCCCAAGAAATGTTTCAGTTGTTGATTCTACTGCTAAGAACAAACCTGGACATACAGCAGAAGGTATAAAATCCATGTGCCATCACTGAAGGCTTTACCTCATGTAGATGGCGATGCACCGACAGACAGTGTTGTTGTAATTACTCAGAATTCCTCATGGGGGACAACATAAGTTACGCACTATAGCTTTTAAGCACCTGATATGTGTAATATTGATGCTGAAGTACTGTCATATTTGCCTCTTGTCAATGGAGGAAGTGAGGAGACACAGCCAGCCCCAGGGATAGATTCATCTCTGCTCTGATGGACTGGTTGTTGAACGGCGTCTGTGGTGAAGTGTGTAGGGCGGTTCGGTCGTCCACTGGGTTACAGGGTCGGTGGTTGGATCCCCCGTCTCCCCGCCACATGTCCAAGTGTCCCTGGGCAAAGAGACACTGAACCCTAAATGTCTCCTGATAGTTAGCTTGCACCCTGCGTGGTAGCTGCTGCTGCTATCGGTGTATGAATGTGTGTGTGAATGGGTGAATGTGTGTGTGAATGGGTGAATGTGTGTGTGAATGGGTGAATGTGTACAAAACAATGTAAAGCGCTTTTGAGTCTGTGAAAAACCAGGAAAAAGCGCTTTATAAGTGGAGTCCATTTACCATTTGAAATTCATAGTTGTTATTGTAAAATGAACTGCATTGGTTGACCTAGATCTGATTGGAGTCTTTCACACAGCAGACAGAAGCTGTATGTCAGTGGGTTTTCTCTCGGCTTAACTGCCTGATTACTGAAAGTTGTGACAAAAGTTAAGCTTGAGTCTTTAGCCATAAAACCAACCCAGTTTACCCAAACTTCAATAGATTTAAATAGCCAGTCTTTGCCAGGTTTTGAACAGGACCTTGACATATGTAGTTTGCCCATCTCTCAATTTACTATCACTTAAAGGCCTACTTCAAAGGCCTGTGAGGTCACTGAAAGAGAAATGTAGGGTTAGACAGTGAGACCATAAAACACTCTTTCTGCCTTTTCTCAGGCTAGGATGAACCGATTTCAATTTTTTTTGCACATTTATACTACATAGGATCTCCCAGTTCAATACACCTTCATGTTCAAACCGGTGAAGTAGGCCTTTAATCTCTAGCTGCATGCTGCTGCATTTCATCAAATTCTGGTCCAATGACGCTCGCAACACGTCTGCCAACAACTCTCTTGTTGTGAGATAGGCCTATACTTTATATTCCTTTCTTTATTTTTTAACCTTCATTTCTACAGGTAAATCCCATTGAGACCAGAGACTCTATTTCAAGGGAGACCTGTTCCCAT
>CM049408.1:30640000-30647500 GCA_026929865.2 Hyperoplus lanceolatus
AGAATCAGGACATCCTAAATCTTTTTTTTTCTACCATACTAAATAACAGAAAGTATGGGGATTGGAACGCAGCATTAGTTTCCTGTCATATTAACCCATTGATGACGGCTGCTGCGCGATGCCACATTGGCTCTCCTGCCTGATGCTGCATCGCGCAGCATTATTACTTTATCTAATTTTCATGGCATTCCCAGCATAGAATGCATTGTCATTGGTTCAAATACACATGAGGTGGGTTTTGTTGATTTTTTTAAGACCACGTGATCACCCAAAAGTTGTGTGGTTTGCCGAAAATCACGTCAATCAAAAAAATAAAAAATAAAAAAATAAAACAAAATAATAAAAAAAATACGCCGGCTATGTCGGCGACGGAACAGTTAGTGGCGTTTGGTGCGCAGAATCAAGGTCTACTATAGACTACTGACGAAAATCACACAACACATTGCATCTATTTATTAACAATATTTAATAATTTTCTAATTCATCTAATTTTGATGATTTTTAGAAATATTTGTTGGTTTGTAAGCGCTAAGGGAGCATGTTTAAATAAAACCTGTGAACCTTAACTTTTAAATGTATTTTATTTCATGTTTCTATGTGCTACACAGGCTTAGATATTAAGGTTTTGGTAGACTTGACAATTCATACTATTTTTTCAGAAAACCCTCAGGCATTAAGGACATGCATCCTAGATTGCCATAGTCATCAATGGGTTAAGCCTGTGTGTGTGTGTGTGTTTCTCTGAATGTGTGTGTGTTTCTCTGAATGTGTGTGTGTTTCTCTGAATGTGTGTGTGTGTGTGTGTGTTTCTCTGAATGTGTGTGTTTCTCTGAATGTGTGTGTGGTTATTAACCCTGTATTTCTGTCCTCGTGCAGGTACCTCCAGGAGGTGGGCTACACAGACACCATCCTGGACGTGCGTACCCAGAGAGTGCGCTCTCTGCTTGGGCTCTCGGGGTCGGAGCAGAACGGGTCTGTGGAGAACAAGAACCTACAACATCTCATCAACGGAACGGAGAGACGCAAGGACGCAAAGAGGTAGATACAGTAATACAGTGACACACACACACATTAATATACACACACACACACACTAATATACACACACACACACACACACACACACATTAATATACACACACACACACACACACACACAGTAATATACACACACACACACAGTAATATACACGCACACACACACACAGTAATATACACACACACACACACACACACACACACACACACACACACAACACACAGTAATATACACCCACACACACACACACACACAGTGGAACAGACAAACCCAACACAAGAGACGCAAGGACAAAGCAGGAAGATACAGTAATACACACACACACACACACACACACACACACACACATTAACACTCACAGTAATATACAGACACACACACACACAGTAATATACAGACACACACACACACACACATTAACACTCACAGTAATATACAGACACACACACACACACACACACATTAACAGAGAGACACAAGGACGCAAAGAGGTAGATACAGTAATACACACACACACACACACACACACACACACACACACACAGTAATATACAGACACACACACACACATTAACACTCACAGTAATATACAGACACACACACACACACACATTAACAGAGAGACACACACACAGTGGAGAATACAAACCTACAACATTTAATCAATGGAACGGGGAGACGCAAGGACAGCAGGAAGTATTAATACACACACACACACACTCACATTAAGACATATTAAGACAGCAAGAGGTATATGCACATACATTAAAAAGCACACGTTAACACACACAGATTAATGTACACACACACACACACACTTCAATACACATTTTACACTTAATTTAGACATTTTTCACTGGTGATTTGCGGACACACGCAAGCACGCACCGTTACCGGGTCTATACAGTGGTTAAACCTTTGTTTGTTTGTGTGTGTGTTCGCGTTGTGTCAAAGTGTCTTTACTGTGTGTCCCTGGAAAGAAATAAAAATTAAAATGTGAGGGTGTACTCACTTTTGTGAGATACTGTATATCACATACATTAAAAACACACGTTAACACACACAGATTAATGTACACACACACACACACACACACTTCAATACACATTTTACACTTAATTTAGACATTTTTCACTGTGATTTCGGACACACGCAACACCACCGTCCGGGTCTATCAGTGGTTAAACCTTTGTCTGTCTGTCTGTCTGTCTGTCTGTCTGTCTGTCTGTCTGTCTGTCTGTCTGCCTGCCTGCCTGTCTGTCTGTCCAGGAGTCCGGGAGATGTTCTGGAGACGTTTAACTTCCTGGAGAACGCAGAAGACAGCGATGAAGAGGAGGACGAAGAGGGAGACCTGATGGACGCCATCTCCTCCGACAAGCAGCACAGAGCCAAGAAGCACAAGGCCAAGGTAACATCTAACCCCTAACCCCTAACCCCTATACAAACCATGTAAAGACGACAAGCAGCACAGAGCCAAGAAGCACAAGGCCAAGGTAACATCTAACCCCTAACCCCTAACCCTGTATACAATAAACCATGGTATAATGACTGACAAGCAGCACAGAGCCAAGAAGCACAAGGCCAAGGTAACATCTAACCCCTAACCCCTAACCCTGTATACAATAAACCATGGTATAATGACTGACAAGCAGCACAGAGCCAAGAAGCACAAGGCCAAGGTAACATCTGACCCCTGACCCCTAACCCCTAACCCTGTATACAATAAACCATGGTATAATGACTGACAAGCAGCACAGAGCCAAGAAGCACAAGGCCAAGGTAACATCTGACCCTAACCCCTAACCCTGTATGCAATAAACCATGGTATAATGACTGACAAGCAGCACAGAGCCAAGAAGCACAAGGCCAAGGTAACATCTAACCCCTGACCCCTAACCCCTAAATCCATTTCTTATGTATTTTAGATATTTTTTCCTCCCTAACCTGATTGATTGATTGATTGATTGATTGATTGATTGATGGGTTGTAAAAAATAGATAATAGTTTGCTAGTAGGATATCTCAAATCCCTGCAGAGAGTCCGGTCAGAACTCTGGTGGTGGCAATAAAGGTGGTTCCAGAAGATGGGCGTTTTAAGGGGTTTATTGAAGCACGTGGTGATACATTAACACCGGTGAACTTGTGATCTAATTCGTATGGTAATTTGTGGTTTCTGTAAATATAAACAGAAGATAACATGTCCATAATGAGATACTGTAATCTGTTCAATCAACTCAAATATAGCTTACTTGCAACTTAACATTAATAACATAATGGTCGTCTATAGACAGTGCAGATATCTTATGATATGCATAATTAACAGCAGCAATCTTGCTAACATTCTCTTAGCTTTCACTTTCATAACTATGACAAAGTCAACACTGAAACAAGGGGAAATCACTTACAGCTTCATGCACGCACACATCCCAACAGAACCAGCTGGTTAATACTAAACTGTGCGTTTAAGCCTTAAACTAAACAGTTCTTGGTGAGTGGCGGCCGTGCCGAGCGCAAGTCCTTCTTCTCCGTCTGATTCCTCGAGCAGAGTCACGAGACATGTCCCAGCGCGCCATGCTGGCCAGTAGTTTTCCGCTCACTGTCATGGCGTCTTAAAGTGACAGGAGGCCTTTTAAACAGGTTGATTGATTGATTGATTGATGGATTGCTTGCTTTGATTGACAGGTGGGTAACGAGGGCTTGGCGTCAGAGGAAGACGCAGACACTGAAGAGGCTCTGAAGGAGTTTGACTTTCTGGTGACGGAGGACGGAGAGGGAGCAGGAGAGGCCCGCAGCTCAGGGGACGGCACGGAGTGGGGTAAGGGACAAACTCACTCACTCACTCACTCTCTCACTCTCTCACTCTCTCACTCTCTCACTCACTCACTCACTCACTCACTCACTCACTCACTCACTCACTCACTCACTCACTCACTCACTCACTCACTCACTCACTCACTCACTCACTCACTCACTCACTCACTCACTCACTCACTCACAGATGTGGAGTACTCTTGACTCTTCGCAAAATAAAGAATAAAATAATTGCAAATAAAGTTGCCCATTGTGTGGTGGTTAAAAATGTGTTTATGTTGTGTAGTGGGAAATATTGCATATGATATATCTCTGGACTCAGATATTGGAATGCTTACTTAACCATTGTTTATATAGACTTATAAGTGTAATTGGATATATTGCATGTTGTTTGTAACTCTAAAAACTGAAATGTAGATTCCTCAATTAGCCTGCCTGCTCTTCTATTGTCCTATGCTCAAACTCCTCCTATGGTTAAGTTATGTACAATTAGTCTGTCTGCCTGTAGAGAAGCAATGTGCTTAAGTATCCCTCTCTTCAACGAAACGGGGCTCACTCTTGCAACATACTAACATGTGATTGTATTAGTGACCTCTCCGCGGAGATCCTTGCTGTCTGATTAGAATAAAACCTGATGCTACTATTAACGTATCACTGTTGCTTAATTTTCCTATTACAGTTGTATCAAAGCCAAGGTATTGAATGTTGGTAAGTTAAAGTCTCTCCCTCTCTCCCTCTCTCCCCCAGCGGAGCCCCTCCCCTTCCCGTCCCCGGGGGGGAAGTCCTTCCTGTTGGGATCTGATGACGTCATGGAGAGTGTTCTGGGTCTGGGCGACCTCGCTGACCTCACTGTCACCAACGACGAGACAGACTACAGCTATGACGTAAGAAGAAATACTAAATATTTATTCTATCCTTTTATTTCTTTATTCTTAAAGGGGCAGTGTGTAATATGACATCATCAAGAAAGTTCTAGAATGCAACACTGCCTGGGTAACCCCACCCCTTTTGAATAATAACAGAAGCTACTAGGGCTGGGTATCGTCAAGGACTTTGCGATACGATACGTATCACGATACACTTGTCACGATACGATATATTGCGTATCACGATATATTGCGATATATTGCGATATTCCATAAACAAGTTGCCTTGTCAAACATAACAGCACAATATAGTGATAGTTGCACAGACAAATGAAGTCAAAACTATTTCATTCACAACTTCCTTTACTATTTTCTTCCTTTTTTTTGTTTTGGCAAATGATCAAACACTGCTGCAGCTGCTTAACATCACAATAACAAATCCAATTCACTCTTGTACTAACTGTACAGGACACACTGAAAATGAAAACACATCAGTGTGCTTTTGTGGCACAGTGAATCTTAAGTGTTCTTATAAACAAAATTGATCTAACTTCAATGTCAGTATCCTAGAGGCTCAGGCCTGACAGCAGACATGGGTTTGAATCTGACCAATGGTTGTTTCATTCCCTCTCTGCCCCACTTCATATCTGTCTCTCTGCACTGTCAATAAAGCCTTGAAAAGCAAAAAAAAAAAAAATCTTAAATGTAATTTTTAAAAAAAATTATTTTTAGTTATAAAATCGATACTGATATCGCGAAACTAAGTATTGCGATACATCGCGATATTGATTTTTTGACACAGCCCTTGAAGCTACAGTGGCCTTCAAGGACAAGAACAATTCTAAATTCTAAACAATGCACCTGATGACATTCCAAAAACATGGATTCCTCCATAAGACTTGCCTGTTCAATGTACAAAATATAATATTGATATTTGTAATTCTTTGCTCAGGAGGATAATTCAGATTATTGACATAAATATGTCTTTATTGGTGATTTTAGGTCAGCCTGGAAAAGCATCACAAAAGAAGAATGCAAAAGTGTTGTGATGTCAATGGGTCACAGGCTTGATGCAGTTATTGCAAGCAAAGTATTTGCGACAAAATATTACGTTTTATTCACTTTAATTTAATTAAAGTCTATCTGTTCCAATACTTCTGCTCGCCTAAACATGTGGTGTTCCTTTTCAAATAATGATATCTTCTCAGTTGTGTATCAGATCCAGATGTGAATACCTGGAAATGAAAGCTGAAATGTTGAGCTATTGTCTCATATTCATCTTTTGGTGTCAAACCCAAATGTTTCCAGTCTACAGCAAAAATAAAGGAATTGGCCTCACTGTTCCAATACTATTGGAGGGGACTGTAGATAGATAGATAGATAGATAGATAGATAGATAGATAGATAGATAGATAGATAGATAGATAGATAGATAGATAGATAGATAGATAAGGGCAGGGTGTCATACTGTATGGAATGTAAAGCCCACTGAGGCAAATGTCTATTTGTGATATTGGGCTTTTCAGATAAAACTGATTTGATTTGTTATGAATGATAACTGACTTGTTCATAAATTAAATGTAATCCTATATCTGTCATCCCCCCCCCCCCCCCCCAGCTGCCATCCAATAAGGAGTCTTCGTTCAGGAAGACGTGGAACCCAAAGTACACGCTGCGTAGCCACTTTGACGGAGTGCGAGCGCTGGCCTTCCATCCCGTAGAACCCTGTCTGGTGACCGTGTCTGAGGACCACACGCTCAAACTGTGGAACCTCAACAAGACAGTACCCGCCAAAAAGTAGGTTAACACAGACAGACAGACACTCACTCACTCACTCACTCACTCACTCACTCACTCACTCACTCACTCACTCACTCACTCACTCACTCACTCACTCACTCACTCACTCACTCACTCACTCACTCACTCACACACTCACACACTCAGACAGACAGACAGACACTCACTCACAGACAGACAGACAGACAGACAGACAGACAGACACTCACTCACTCACTCACTCACTCAGACAGACAGACAGACAGACAGACACTCACTCACAGATAGACAGACAGACAGACAGACAGACAGACAGACAGACAGACAGACAGTAGAACCCTGTCTGGTCACCGTGTCTGAGGACCACACGCTGAAACTATGGAACCTCAACAAGACAGTACCCACCAAAAAGTACGTTAACTATAGGCTATATACACATGACACAGACAGACAGACAGACACATATACAGGCAGACAGACAGACAGATGCATGTACACACACACACACAGCTCTCCGGATTAACTGCAGTGTCCAACCTTAACCCATTGATGACTATGGCAATCTAGGATGCATGTCCTTAATGCCTGAGGGTTTTCTGAAAAAATTGTATGAATTGTCAAGTCTACCAAAACCTTAATATCTAAGCCTGTGTAGCACATAGAAACATGAAATAAAATACATTTAAAAGTTAAGGTTCACAGGTTTTATTTAAACATGCTCCCGTAGCGCTTACAAACCAACAAATATTTCTAAAAATCGTCAAAATTAGATGAATTAGAAAATTATTAAATATTGTTAAGAAATAGATGCAATGTGTTGTGTGATTTTCGTCAGTAGTCTATAGTAGACCTTGATTCTGCGCACCAAACGCCACTAACTGTTCCGTCGCCGACATAGCCGGCGTATTTTTTTTATTATTTTGTTTTATTTTTTTATTTTTTATTTTTTTGATTGACGTGATTTTCGGCAAACCACACAACTTTTGGGTGGTCACGTGGTCTTAAA
>CM049408.1:30652500-30655000 GCA_026929865.2 Hyperoplus lanceolatus
ACACACACACACACACACACACACACACACAGACCCCTACGATACATACGGTACACACACACACACACACACACACACACACACACACACACACACACACACACACACACACACACACACACACACACACACACACACACACACACACACACACAGACCCCTACGATACATACGGTACACACACACACACACACACACACACACAGACCCCTACGATACATACGGTACACACACACACACAGACCCCTACGATACATACGGTACACACACACACACACACACACACACAGACCCCTACGATACATACGGTACACACACACACACACACACACAGACCCCTACGATACATACGGTACACACACACACACACACACACACAGACCCCTACGATACATACGGTACACACACACACACAGACCCCTACGATACATATGGTACACCCACACACACACACACACACAGACCCCTACGATACATATGGTACACACACACACACAGACCCCTACGATACATATGGTACACACACACACACAGACCCCTACGATACATACGGTACACACACACACACACACAGACCCCTACGATACATACGGTACACACACACACACACACACAGACCCCTACGATACATATGGTACACACACACACACAGACCCCTACGATACATACGGTACACACACACACACACACACACACACACAGACCCCTACGATACATACGGTACACACACACACACACACACACACACACAGACCCCTACGATACATACGGTACACACACACACACACACACACACACACACACACACACACACACACACACACACACACACACACACAGACCCCTACGATACATACGGTACACACACACACACACACACGCACACACAGACCCCTACGATACATATGGTACAGGCAGATAGACAGACACAAACAGACACACAATTCTCACTCACATTTTGTACATTTAACTATTTTCCAAAATGTCCCTTTAGAAGAAATCGTAATTTTACGAAATATACAAAAAACAACTCAAACAATGTGAGTCTCTTGAGTCCACTAACAGGCCCCTCCCCCTTTCCCCTCTCTGGTCCAATCAGATGCGAGTGTTCTTGCGGGCTCGTGGCTGGGTCACTCAGACGCCGTGTGGGGATTGGCTTACAGCGGCATTAAGAACCGCAAGATGTATTAACCTGTGTTTGTGTCTCTCTCTCCCCCTCTCTCTCTCTCCCCCTCTCTCTGTCTCTCTCTCCCTCCTTATCTCTCTCTCTCTCCTTATCTCCCTATCCCTCTCTCTCTCGCTCTCTGTCTCTCTCTCTCTCTCTATCTCTCTGTCTCTCTCTCGCTCTCTCTGTCTCTCTCTGTCTCTCTCTCTCTCTCCCCCTCTCGCTCTCGCTCCCTCTCTCTCTCTCTCCTCTCTCTCTCTCCCCCTCTCTCTCTCTCACCCTCTCTCTCTCACCCTCTCTCTCTCTCGCTCTCTCGCTCTCTCGCTCTCTGTCTCTCTCGCTCTCTCTCTCTCGCTCTATCTCTCTGTCTCTCTCTCGCTCTCTCTATCACTCTCTCTCCCTCTCTCTATACCTCTCTCTCTCTATCACTCTTTATCCCTCTCTCTCCCCCTCTCTGTCTCTCTCTCTCTCTCCCCCTCTCTCTCTCCCCCTCTCTCTCTCTCCCTCCTTATCTCTCTCTCTCTCTCTCCCTATCACCCTATCCCCCTCTCTCGCTCTCTCTCTCCCCCTCTCTCTCTCTCTCTCTCTCTCTCTCTCTCTCTCTCTCTCTCTCTCTCTCTCTCTCTCTCTCTCTCTCTCTCTCTCTCTCTCTCTCTCTCTCTCTCTCTCTCTCTCTCTCTGTCTCTCTCTCTGCCTCTCTCTCTCTCTCTCTCTCTCTCTCTCTCTCTCTCTCTCTCTGCCTCTCTCTCTCTCTCTCTCTCTCTCTCTCTCTCTCTCTAGATGCGAGTGTTCTTGCGGGCTCGTGGCTGGGTCACTCAGACGCCGTGTGGGGATTGGCTTACAGCGGCATTAAGAACCGCCTCCTCTCCTGCTCCGCTGACGGAACCGTCAAGCTGTGGAATCCCACGGAGAAAAACCCCTGCATCAGCACTTTCAACTCCAACAAAGGTGTGTGTGTGTGTGTGTGTGTGTGTGTGTGTGTGTGTGTGTGTGTGTGTGTGTGTGTGTGTGTGTGTGTGTGTGTGTGTGTGTGTGTGTGTGTGTGTGTGTGTGTGTGTGTGTGTGTGTGTGTGTATAGTGTAGGTGTGTGGGTGTGTGCATCAGCACTTTCAACTCCAGCAAAGGTGAGGAGGGCGCCCTCTAAAGGACACATAGCGAACTGCAGCACCTCAAAAAGTCTGTAGAGGGAGTGTGCCCGGGTCGTTCTCTGTCTGTCTGTCTGCCTCTCTCTCTGTCTGTCTGTCCTCTTCACAGCAGACCCGGGTTAGAATCCAGCCCGGGTCGTTCTCTGCATGTCATTCTCCTCTCTGTCTGTCTGTCTGTCTGTCTGTCTGT
>CM049408.1:30657500-30665000 GCA_026929865.2 Hyperoplus lanceolatus
AAAATCCGAATAAGAAAATAAAATAAAATAAACAGGTAAATAAAGTTAGGAGGGGGGGGGGGGGGGTTTATCTTTGTTATTACTTTACACATTAGTAGGAATTGGACGAATGTTTTCATGGGACTAAGAAGAAGGCAGCAGGCAATGTGTCTGAGGGAAAAAACATCGACATATTCCAGTCTATATATATATATATATATTATATATAGTTTTGACATTATTACATTTATTTTATTATTTCTTTTAAGATTATTCTGTGTGTGTGTGTGTGTGTGTGTGTGTGTGTGTGTGTGTGTGTGTGTGTGTGTGTGTGTGTGTGTGGTGTGTGTGTGTGTGTTTATGTGTGTGTGTTTGTAGGTAAAGTGATCCATGCCATGGTAGCTCACCTAGATGCAGTCACCAGTCTGGCTGTGGATCCTAACGGCATCTACCTGATGTCTGGAAGTAAGTTCCTCTGTATAATATCTATATAAACAGTATATGCAGGTGTGTTAACAAAACTTTGTTCCTTATATATGTTATAACATTGTACTGTAAAACATTCATCTACTGTTTTCCTATGAACCTTGTTTGACCTCACAAGAGAGGTACTGTGAATGTCCATGCAGAAAGGGGCAGAGAGACTCCCACATTCCGTTCTCAGATAAGAATATCTGCGCAATTAAAACTCATCTTGCAAGGAACTCAATGTCCTGGACACACAAACTTGATGTTTTCGCACACACCATGTTCATGCATATAATCCTGTACAACTGTTCAGTTCTTGGTCTCAATCATGTAAGCTAATGGTAAAATGGTAAATGGACTTGTATAGCGCTATATCTCCGTTTATCACAGACTCAAAGCATTGTTTTTGTACACATTCACCCAGTCACACACACATTCATACACCGATAGCAGCAGCAGCTACCACGCAGGGTAGGCTTAGCACTAGGGTGCTAAGCTAACTAAGCTAACTATCGGGAGCAATTCGGGGTTCAGTGTCTTGCCCAGGGACACTTCGACATGTGGCGGGGAGACGGGGGATCGAACCTCCGACCCTGCACACCAGAGGCGAACTCCCTCCCCACTTCGCCACTGCCGCCCCATGTTGATTCCCTTGCATTTGCTGTTGCAAGTAAAAACTTCACCTGCTTTGAAGATGCCCTGACTCAGATTCTCTGTATTGAAAACACTTGATAAAATAATTCCTTTAACAAGGTGCATCTAAGAATAATAGGCTATCAATGAAAAGTAAACATTTTTCTGTAATTTAATTCAAAATAAATTACCTTTCATACATTCTAAACTCATGACACATCAAATAAAATTAATCTAGAATAAATATACTTTTCAGATGGTTGATATTTCTGTATTATAATTCCTTATTTTGATTTGGTTTAATGTAATATTCTAATATTTTGAGATACTGGATTGTTTTATTCCACGAGCTGTAAACTGTAATCATCAACATCAAACCAAAAGAAAGGAATGACATGTTTCACTTTGTGTAATGAATCCAGAAACTATGAAAGTTTCTCTTTTTGAATGGACTTTCCATGATTTTCTAATTGTTTTAGATGCACCTGTATATGTTGATATGTCTATATAATATTGAGTCTGGTTCAGAACATGTTTAAAATTTGGGGGGCGCCCTTAGCTCAGTTGGTAGGGCGTCGTCTCTCCCCCCCCCCCCCCATGGGCCTCGGCCAGCAGCGGACCCGGGTTCGATTCCAGCCCGCGGTCGTTCTCTGCATGTCACTCCCCTCTCTGCCCCATTTCACCTCTGTCTCTACACTATCAATAAAGCATAAAAATGCCCCAAAAAAAAGAGACACACCATATAGCAGCGCTAAAGTGACCTAAAGACACCTTTTTGACTTTGTATTTTTGGCTTAACATTTACCTTTAGTTCAATTTCTCTGCTTTTCCCTGAGATCTCATAACAGATTTTCTCCATATATAAAGTACTAGAGAACTCCATGAGCCTCATATCAAAGCAGGGGGCTCTCTCCTTATTCCAAACCTTCAGAATATGTTTTTTTTAATGTCCCCTACTACTGGATAGACAAAGCCTAAACAAAATTTAAAAAAAATAGATAATATTTGAATTGACCTCCAGATTGCCTAACCGTTCATTTCCTCCCTGTTTAGGTCATGACTGCTCTCTGCGTCTGTGGAACCTGGACAGTAAAACGTGCGTCCAGGAGATCACCGCTCACCGGAAGAAGAGTGAAGAGGCCATCTATGACGTAGCCTTCCATCCCTCCAAGGCCTACATCGCTTCAGCTGGGGCGGACGCACTGGCAAGGGTCTATGTCTGAAATGCACAGGGCCGAGGGGCGAGAGACATACACACACACAGGCAGAGACACAGAGAGAGAGAGAGAGAGAGAGGGCTCTTCGCAAGGGTATATGTCTAAAATACACAGGGCCAGGGGGCGAGAGACATACACACACAGGCAGAGAGAGAGAGAGAGAGGATAGTCACACACACACAAAAACAGTATTCAGGTTTGTTCAGCTCTATGAACACAGAATATATATATTAAAAGACTGAAGGGATTCTCCATCATGCGACTGAACACACACACACACACACACACACACACACACACACACACACACACACACACACACACACACACACACACACACACACACACACACACGTTCTTGTACTTCTATCTTTGTGAGGAAAATTTAAGAAGAAAAATTGAGGTACTGGTAAAATGTTCTCACTTTCCCAAATAAATGTCCTCACTCCGATCGTTAAAAAAACTCAAACTGGTCCTCATATAGATTCCTGTACAAGTACACACACTCTGAGAATCACACACAGACACACACACACACTGAGAAACACACACACACACACACCTCTGAGAAACACACACAGACACACACACACTCTGAGAATCACACACAGACACACACACACACACTGAGAAACACACACACACACACACTCTGAGAAACACACACAGATCTGAGCGTTCTCCCTCCGACTGACTAAAGAGACTGAATTGTTGTGCAGCAGAATCGTTGTTAAGGTGGAAATTTAGCAGCTCACCTGTCTGTCTGTCTGTTTAGATGACACACTACACTATGGCCCCTTCCCCTCCTTTATAACACTAGTCTGACCTCTTGACCCATAGACAGACAGACAGAGACAAATGGACAGCACAGACAGACAGAACAGAACAGAACAGAACAGAACAGAACAATGCACTTAAAGGAAAAATCCCCCCACAATCACTCGGCTTTAATTTTTCTTTTTCTTTTAACCATTTAAACCCACGTCTGGATATTCTTAGACGTCATATCAAGATCCCGCTGCTTCACACATAAAAGAAAAATCAGGTTTTAAGTTTTAAAAAAAAAAAAACCCCTCACAATCAAAGAGAGAAATATTCTATGGACTCAGAAATGTTGTAGTTTACGGTGGTTGTCGAAAAATCTTCAAAAGGTTTATCAGTATTCGATAGTGACGTATTGAGGCTCAACAGTTCATTCAAATAGACCTAGTTTTGAATTCCAGTTGAAGTAACTTGGATTCTTTCACAAAGTTACACTGCCAGACATTTTAGGGTCCTAAGCATTTTAGGTTTTTTAGGGCTATAAGGGTGAAAAATAATATTAGGAGGACATTTTTCAGAGCTGCTATAAACACAAGCGTTGGTGGTTTTTAACGTCAGGTTGCTGCATAGTTTTAGACGGTTAAAATCTAAAAAATCAAATTTAACGGTTGGTTTAGTGTCTGTGTTCGTCTCTGCTCCGTTACTGAAGTGGAAACCCTGTTAAAGAAAGTGTTAAACGCTCCAGAGACACTTTGGGAATCATTTGAAATCAAGGACTGCAGGATAAATCAGTTATATTCAGCTTTAAGTCTTTACAAACTGTGGGTGAAGTGAACGAGGGGGGATTTTTCCTTTTAAATCTGCTTTGAAAATCACCGAAACGGAACCGGACGTGGTTAATTTGTCATATTTAAGTTTTTTTTTTTTTTTAAATCTTCAGATCAATGACCAGCTGAAATTTCCAAGTGTTTTTAAATCGTTTTTAAAAATTAAGAAATTAAAGATGGAGTGAGTCAGTGATTCTGGAGAACTCACTTTGTCAAGATCATTGAATATATATATATCTCCTGAGTGAATAAATGCCGAGGCTGTGGATTTATTAACACTGGACTATCTCCCAGCTCACACACAGTACAGACAGGTAGCCGATCATGAGGAGATATTCACTGAATTTTTTTTTTTTTTTTTTAAGATATTTTTTTGGCATTTTTATGCTTTATTGATAGTGTAGAGACAGAGTTGAAATGGGGCAGAGAGGGGAGTGACATGCAGAGAACGACCGCGGGCTGGAATCGAACCCGGGTCCGCTGCTGGCCGAGGCCCATGGGGGGGTTGGGGGGACGCTCTACCAACTGAGCTAAGGGCGCCCCCTGAGATATTCACTCATTTTGACCAAAAAGTGATGTTGACAACAAGCCTTCTCCAGAATCACTGACTCCACCTTTTTAAAGTACAATAAACCAAACGACTCTATCAAGTTTAAAAAAAACTAAATGTTCTGTGTCTGTGACGAGGTGAGAGCTGATTGGATATCAGGGCCTTGAATGGAGCGATTTGATTGGTCGATTAAACCTGCCAGCTAAAGAGAGGAAGCATTCAGACGTTACTGTAGTTACATGTGGACGTTTATCTGTTTGGGTAAAATAAATCTAGTTTTTATAATCGTTTTTATAAACAGATTCTGGGTTGGTGTCGTTCCCCCGTCCAGCCATGACATCACACACACACACACACACACACACACACACACGACGCACACACACATACGGACAGATACGGACATACGCGCAGACAGACGCGCACACAGACACACACACTCACACAGACACACACACTCACACAGACACACACACTCACACAGACACACACACTCACACAGACAGACGCGCACACAGACACACACACTCACACAGACACACACTCACACAGACACACACACACACACATCACACAGACACACACACTCACACAGACACACACACTCACACAGACACACACACCTCACACAGACACAAACACACTCACACAGACATACACACACACACGCTGTCCATCTACTAACTGTTTTACCGTCACACACACACACACGTCCCCGTTTGGTTCATAAAGATGGAGTCTGGTTCCTTGAGTGCGACAGAGTTTTATGGCCAACTTGAGAGGGAGAAATGTTTACAAAATTAATCAAATTAAGTCAAAATTGTTCAAGAATTAGTCGTAAAATTATGAAAATTAAGTTCAGATTCTACGAAGAAATGAAGTGGTATTATAAAGCTTTGGTTTTATTCTAGTGAATAAATTGCTTTAAAGTATTCTCTCCTGTAAATGAGGAACTTGGAGCATCTTGTGAAGGTGTTTTACAGTCATAGGTTTCACAGTCACAAATAGGGAAATGCTCAATTGTTTAAAGGTGCAGTGTGTAATATGACATCATCAAGAAAGTTCTAGAATGCAGCGCTCCCTGGGTAACCCCACCCCTTTAGAATAATAACAGAAGCTACAGTGGCCTTCAAGGACAAGAACAATTCTAAATTCTAAACAATGCACCTGATGACATTCCAACCAACATGAATGCCTCCATAAGACCTGCCTGCTCAATGTACAAAATGTAATATTAATATTTGTAATTCTCCGCTCAGGAGGATAATTCAGATTATTGGCAGAGGTGATTTTACACCAATGAGGACATATTTATGAATGAGGATATTGATTTTAGCTAATAAATTACTTCAGATGTTACACAGTGCCCCTTTAAGCACATGTTTTGGTAATATGTTAAGCGGAATTATGATTTTTCTCCTAAAATTATGGCTTTTATTTTATTTCCTCAATGTGGCCGTGTTACTCTGTCATACCGAAGAGGAGAGAGGTGGAGGAGGCTCTTAAAAAAAACTTTACTTTGAAAATCTTTTATTTATCGCATCACTTCCTTTTTAAACACAGTAACTAAAAATCCAGATCAATTCATTTCACTGTTTCCTTTAATTAATACCAGAAGACCTCAGAAAACAAACTCGGTCCAAAAACTGAAAAGGCCCATTAGACATATTTCAAAAATTACTTTGTGTAATGAATCTGCAATATATGAATGGTCCACTTGTTGACCTTTGCATGATATTCAAAACAATTTAAATGCACCTGTATATAAAAATATGGGATGAATTGTATTAGCAGTTTGAGAGGCAACTTCTGGTAATTAAATTGGAAGTACTAGAATTTACGAACCATGAAAATGCACCCTGAAGGCAGCACGGTGTCACAGTCTAAATCCTCCCCCTCTTCCTCACTTCACTGTGGGAACTTTTCTCTATTTCTTCATCAACACAAAATCGAGGTTAAACTTATTTATCATCATTAGAATTTTCTTGTTTTAGTCTCCAGGAGAAACGGACCAATCAGAGGCTGTTAAAACAAAACACTGCCTCGTGATTGGCTGATCAGAAACACCAGTTTGTATTTCATCTTTGTTGTTTATTTTTATTGATTTTTATTTCTTTAAACTTCTAAGGGATTTCTAACGCGAGCGACTTCAACGATCGAATCACAAACGAGAATTTATTTTTGTTTCCACACCCCACCACGAGTCCGACGCTTCTACAGCTCCCTGTGTAAACTAAAAGACCCTTTTATGTTTGTGTAATAAATTGCATGATTAATAAAACAATAAAAGTATTTTTTATAGTCTTCCAAATAAAAAAACGGAGAAAAAAAATCAGTTTGAGATGAGTTTTGATGAGTTTTGTAATTTTTTTTTTTTTTTTTGATTTTCAAACTATGAAACAGAAAGCAGATTTCAAAGATTGTACCACATAGCAGAATACACGTGTATATAAAATGTCTATAATAACTATTAAATGGTGTACCTGTACAGAGAAGAACAGTCCACGGCTCTTTATTTGTTTGTGTTAAGCTATTTTTATTGATTTTAAAGGGTCACTGTGTAGTTTAAAGGGTCACTGTGTAGTTTAAAGGGTCACTGTGTAGTTTAAAGGGTCACTGTGTAGTTTAAAGGGTTACTGTAGTTTAAAGGGTCACTGTGTAGTTTAAAGGGTCACTGTGTAGTTTAAAGGGTCACTGTGTAGTTTCAGAGGAGGGGGATTTGTTTACATTCACAGAGCCTGCAGTTGGTTTACTAAACATATTTTTTTCTACATGTGATTCTTAGTATTGAATAATTCTATCATAATAATAATAATAATTGATTGGATTTATATAGCGCTTTATTTCTCTGTGACTCAAAGCGCTTTACAAGGTTCCAGGTTCAATTAGTTCACACACAGTCATACATTCATAAATTATTTTGAGGAACCTGGAACCAAACGTATAAGACTAGAATATGTTTGTAAACCAAACTGTGGGCCCTGCTGCTGTAAACAACAACAACAGTGAAACAGTAACTTTTCAGGAAGCTTTCTAACTTCAAACAGTGTTCCAGGGATCACAT
>CM049408.1:30677500-30680000 GCA_026929865.2 Hyperoplus lanceolatus
TAAAACTTTGGACAATCAAATTTTCCAAATATTAAATTATGATTTAAATTCTGGCTTTATCCAACATCTATTTTTTATTTTGTAGGCCTATAGATGCAAATGTAGGCTAGACATAGTTAGGCCGAGATATTGCTAAATTTGCATAGCATATATATTTATTCAAACGTTTCCTAAAACAGTGTAAGACAAATAAATATAGTTTCAATGTAAGTTATCAACTGGCAAAGTGAGGCTACTTTAGATTTCCTTCTACCTAAAATGTTTCAGCCTATCTATCTATCTATCTATCTATCTATCCATCTATCCATCTATCCATCTATCTATCTATCTATCTATCTATCTATCTATCCATCCATCCATCCATCCATCCATCCATCCATCTATCTATCTATCAGCGGACGTCACCTATCTATCTATCTATCCATCCATCCATCCATCCATCCATCCATCTATATAAAATGTTTCAACCTAGTATCTGATAGGTCTACCGATGCGGATGGCCATTTCAACTCACCTTTCTGCAGACAGCGGACGTCACCTATCTATCTATCTATCTATCTATCTATCTATCTATCTATCTATCTATCTATCTATCTATCTATCTATCTATCTATCCATCCTCCATCCATCCATCCCTCCACCATCCATCCATCCATCCATCCATCCATCCATCCATCCATCCATCTATCTATCTATCTATCTATCTATCTATCTATCTATCTATCTATCTATCTATCTATCTATCTATCTATCCATCTATCTATCTATCTATCTAAATAAAATGTTTAACCTAGTATCTGATAGGCCTACCGATGCGGGTGGTCATTTCAACTCACCTAGTTGCAGACAGCGGACGTCACCTTTGTCTTTTTGAAGATCCTCCTCACGTTTAAAACCTGTTAAAACTAACACATAATCTAGTAAAATGTGCACAATAAACACCTAAACATGTACCATTAGTTATTTACACGCTGTTTACATTAAAATAACGTTGTTTTTCTATCTTTCCGGTGAGAAAACTACTTGGATAAATGTCGTCGCTTCGACAGTCGGCGCTGTGTTTGTGTTTAGTCTCCATAGCAACAGTTCTCTAGTCTAGCCGCCGTGTTATTAGCATTAGCATTAGCATAAATGATACACAAAACATGAAGGCTAGGTTACATTTAGGCTATTTACTTTACATTTAGGCTTTTATTATACTATCTATGATTTTTACTAACGTTTAAACCAGTTAATAAGGCCACTTTCGATTCAATTTTAATTTAATAAACCAATGTAACGATGTGTGGACAATACGTGGGACAATACCATCTATCGTTTTTTATGAACTTTATTGAACAATTCTCAATAAATAAATGAAAAGTACTCCATATATCTTATCTGCTTACATCAAAATAAAAAAATTAATACATATACATAAATAAAGAAATGTATACATATATATCAAACATTATAAATAAACAGTACAATAGCCTACTATAAAAAAATAAAATAAAAAACGTCATTCCTTCTCAAAAATATTTATATACATTGATAGTTGTGTTACTTTTTGCATTGTCAGTTAGTGCCTGGATCACCCACCAACCGAAGCCCCATCAACTTTACATGTTCCTTTTGTTTGTTTACTATTGTGCTCCTATGTAATGCGCTTTGAGTGCGAGAAAAGCGCTATATAAATGTAATATATTATAATTAGTATTACGGTGTTATCGTGTTTTTCCGTTAGGAGGCGCTGCAGCTTCATCACGCCACCGCAGCTGGGTAAAAACCGGAAACGGCAGTGACGTGTTTTTGTTTTGCAAGAGGGAAATTTAAAAGTGTCCGGCGTTAAGTTAACCTGCAAAATAAACACTAAAGAAAACCGGAATAAAACCTGTTTTAACGACAGGATAATGCCCGCAGAGTGACTCCATTCACATCTGGAGGGACCGTAAGTCTTTTAAAACATTATACTAACAAACATGGCGTCGAATTATGAATAGAAACTATTGTTATGTTCTTCTTCAGAAAACTGACTTCAATTCTACATTGTCTCTATGTCTGGACAGATATATACAGCTCTGGAAACACTCCGAATGTTCAGTGTCTCTCGTTTTACTATTTATAGGCATATGTTTGAGTAGAATGAACATTTCGGTTTTATTCTATAAACTACTGACAACATTTCTACCAAATTCCAATACATTTTTTTTGTCATTTAGAGCATTTTCAATACGTTTTGTAGAGATGAAGATTGAAGGAAAATCCATTTACTGGTCTCTTAATTTTCTTCCGGAGCTGTAGCCTATATTTATTTTGTTAACTACTTCACTACATTACTTTATACTCGAGCATTACGTTATAATGTCGCGTGACTGACGTTAATATAATGCATTTTATTCATTAACAACCGTCAAATGTTTTTTTATTGACGAACGTTTTCGTAAATTTAAAATATGAAAAATTAACAAAATCTTTTTCCAGCCATCGAAAGAAAAAATACACAGATACAAATATTGAC
>CM049408.1:30687500-30707500 GCA_026929865.2 Hyperoplus lanceolatus
GTTGTTAATACGCAGCCTAGGCTCTGTAAACTCTTATGTGGACAAATGGTATGTAAACAAAAAAGGCCACCGTAGCGAGCAACATACCCGTTTACAGAGCCTAGGCTGTGTATTTACACTGGGTTTTTTTCAGCTCACACACAGTACAGACAGGTAGCGGATCATGAGGAGATATTCACTGATTTTGTCCAAAAAGTTATTGTGACAACAGGCGTTCTCCAGAATCACTGACTACACCTTTAACAGAAGCCTGTATTCTGATTGGCTGATTTTTCTTTCTCTTCCTGCAGAGATGCATCTTGGGAGTTGGAGGCTAACGCGTACTCAGAGCTGCTGGAGGTTTATAAACACTGTGACGCTGTTTCCTGCCTCTGCAACAACGGACGCACACACTCTGCCAAGAATGGGTATTTATTTTATTCTCCTATCTACAGCTCTGGAAAAAATTTCAAAGACCAGTCTGGATTTTTCTTACATCTTCATCTCTACATTACTTACTGGAAATGCTCTTTAATGACAAAAAAAATTTATTGGAATCTGGTAGAAATGTTGTCAGTAGTTGATATTATAAAACCAAAATGTTCATTCTACTCAAAACATATGGCTGTTGTTCCAGGGATCTACATTTTCCTGTTTATCCAGTTATGAGAATGTACCTTAGAAAATGTTTCACTTCTCTGACACACACAAAGTTACATGGTGCACCTTTAAAACACACACACACACACACCACGCACGCACACACGCACACACACACACACACACACACACACACACACCTTATAAGTTACATAAAATAGTAAAATAAAATAATTAAACTATAAACGTTGACTATATTATTTAATATTGTCAACGTTTAAAATATTTAGGGTTAAAAAAAACGTACTTTGTAAATATTACTGTGATGTCACAGTAATATTTACAAAGTACGCTTTTTTTTTAACCCTATATTTCTCTTTCTGTGATGTCACGAGAAAGAGAAATATAGGGTTAAAAAAAAACACTCTTTCTGCCTTTTCTCAGGCTAGGATGAACCGATTTTAATTTTTTTTGCACATTTATACTACATAGGATCTCAGAATTCAATACACCTTCATATTCCCACCGGTGAAGTAGGCCTTTAGACAGTAAGCTGAGACAGAGTATAGCAGTAGGCCTTTAAGTATGCATATTCATTAAATATAACATTATGTTAATACTTTTTATTTTATCTTGGATGGATTCAATGTGGCCATGTTTGTTGTGTATTTCCCTCAGCTGGTTTGAGGTGATCCGCTGTCGGCTGTGTGGAGCAGGGGGGACTCACAGGAGATGTGCCGGCCTGAAGCTGGACACTGTGGACTGGGCATGTGGAGGCTGCACTCAGGCTACTGACGGGAGAGGTCTGGATCAACATTTAGTGAACTTATGTTGTACAAATGTTTTTCCAACTGTAGTAACTCACGGGAGGCTTCTTATTGCACATTGAAGGAGCTTTTTTTAATTACTCTGCCCAGTTATCACACCAACATTATTTTACATTTTATAATTTAATTCTACAGTCTTTTTCTATATTACCTTTACAGCAGGATTTTAGAATAGACACAGTTTCTGTTTTTTAATCAAATAAAGATGTGCAGACAAGTTTCACCTAGGCTTATTTGCCAGTAAGCCGAAAATACCCCGAAGCCCTTATACATTCTCTAACCAGCATGTGCCTGTGCCCCAAGCTTCCCTGGTGAAGTCTCCTCAGGCGACTCAGAGGAAAAGTCTTCTGTCCAAACGACACCTCTCGCCCATCCGCTCCTCCATCAACTGCAAAAGGTACGCAAAATCAAACGCACCTTTCCTCAAC
Organism: Hyperoplus lanceolatus; assembly: GCA_026929865.2. Lineage (NCBI taxonomy): Eukaryota > Metazoa > Chordata > Actinopteri > Uranoscopiformes > Ammodytidae > Hyperoplus > Hyperoplus lanceolatus. Next base: position 30,689,335 of record CM049408.1, read on the forward strand.
AACCTGTAAGAGGTACACAAACCTAACGCACCTTTCCTCAATAACCTGCAAGAGGTACGCAAACCTAACGCACCTTTCCTCAATAACCTGTAAGAGGTACACAAACCTAATGCACCTTTCCTCAACAACCTGTAAGAGGTACACAAACCTAACGCACCTTTCCTCAACAACCTGCAAGAGGTACGCAAACCTAACGCACCTTTCCTCAATAACCTGTAAGAGGTACGCAAACCTAACGCACCTTTCCTCAACAACCTGTAAGAGGTACACAAACCTAACGCACCTTTCCTCAATAACCTGCAAGAGGTACGCAAACCTAACGCACCTTTCCTCAACAACCTGCAAGAGGTACGCAAACCCATAGACATTATAAAGGATAGACGCCGCATTGGGCGTTGAGCGCGAGAAATGCGGGCGCCATCTTGGACCGGTCATACGTTCCATACAGTGTAGTCTGTTTGGCAGGTGGAATGAACTGTCAGCGCATGTAATTAATCATATCTCATTAAATACCAAACTGATTTTCACGCGGTTTTCTTTGCTGCAAAGATCATACATGTAGCTAAGATATAGGGCACAAGTTTCGACGTGTTTTAATATTCATAGTGGGCTTAACAGTCATAGAAGATTCTGATTTGATATAGCCTAATAACCAGACGTCCGAGTCACACACTTCGTCCGGGAGGAGATTCAAACGGAGGATGTGTTTCTGCTTGGGGAACATATTGAGGAGACAGTTTGGCATCGACAACCACCATTCCGACTTGTTGTCATTGGTTTTGTCTGTCTTTCACAAATTAAGGCTGCACCACATTGCCAAACTCGATCGCCTCGCTTGAATTTCTCTTCGGAGTAAAATGCGATTGTAAGGATGGTTAACTTTATTTTATGCATTTGAGTATTATTGTTTGCTGTTGTTGTTTGATTTTCCCTTAATTTAATACTTTTGATTGCTGTGGATTTGTATTGAATGTGTTTTTAAATGTACCGCGCTGCAAGGCACGCATTGATTTCCTGTCTGTGTCTGAGGAACCAACTCGAGACTAGACTGAATTTGGTATTCCCCCCGCCCCCCAGTATAGAACATTGGACAACCAAGAAGACTTTGCTTTTAAATAATCCCGTCCTCTTTTAAGAGGCAATTGCCTAACAAGCTTGTGTTTTAAATTAGAGAAATAAAGCATATTTTTACATGAACACTCATGTTGTCCTTCTCTTTTAATGAGATATTATATACACTGGTTTTTATTTATAGGCTATTTAATGCCTTCATGGGAAACATCCACCCTTCATATGTACCATGCTCGACTACTCCTCCTAAATTGCCCCGAGCTAACTCCAGTTTAGGAATAACTGCCTTTTCAAGAGGTACACAAACCTAACGCACCTTTCCTCAATAACCTGCAAGAGGTACACAAACCTAACGCACCTGTGTGTCTGCTGTAAGGCCTTTTTAACTAGTATAGATGCTTTGTGTGAGCATGGTTTTATTAACTTTCCCATGTTAAAGGTGCAGTCAGTGATTCTGGAGAACGGTTGTTGTCACAATGACTTTTTTGTCAAAATCAGTGAATATCTCCTCATGATCCACTACCTGTCTGTACTGAGTGAATATCTCCTCATGATCCACTACCTGTCTGTACTGTGTGTTTACATACCAGTTTACAGAGCCTAGGCTGTGTAATAACACCATCTTATTTCTCCAGAATCACCCCGCCACTTTAATTTCACCATAATGTGTATTGTCATCTTGATAGAAAACAATTCATAACATTTCTAGCAAATGAAGTATCATTCAGGTCAGGAACCCTTATTGTATCTGTATCAATATTGAACATTTTCAAAGATGTATACCTAACACTCTCTCTCTCCCTCTCTCTCTCTCCCTCTCTCTCTCTCTCTCTCTCTCTCTCCCTCTCTCCCCCTCTCTCCCTCTCTCTCTCCCTGCCTCCCTCCCTCTCTCTCTCTCTCTCTCCCCACCCTCTTTCTCTCACACACACACACACACTCTCTCACTCTCCCTCCCATCCACCCCTCTCTCTCCCTCTCTCCCCCCCCCTCTTCCCCCCTCCCCCTCCCTCCCTTCCTCTCTCTCTCCCCCACCCTCCCTCTCTCTCTCCCCCCTCCCTCCCTCTCTCTCTCTCTCTCTCCCCCTCCCTCCCTCTCTCTCTCCCTCTCTCTCTCCCCCCTCCCTCTCTCTCTCTCTCTCTCTCCCCCCTCCCTCTCTCTCTCTCTCCCCTCCCTCCCTCCCTCCCCCTCCCCCTCTCTCTCTCCCCCCTCCCTCCCTCTCTCTCCCTCTCTCTCTCTCCTCCCTCCCTCTCTCTCTCTCCCCCTCCCCCTCCCTCCCTCTCTCTCTCCCCCCTCCCTCCCTCTCTCTCTCTCTCTCCTCTCTCTCTCCCCCTCCCTCCCTCTCTCTCCCCCCCCTCCCTCCCCCTCTCTCTCTCCCCCCCCCTCCCTCTCTCTCTCTCCTCCCTCTCTCCTCTCCCCCTCCCTCTCTCTCTCCCCCCCCTCCCCCCCTCTCTCTCCCCCCCCCTCCCTCTCTCTCCCCCCCCCCCCTCCCCCCCCTCTCCCCCCCCCCCCCCCCTCTCTCTCTCCCCCCCCCTCCCCCCCCTCTCCCTCCCCCCCCCCCCCCCTCCCTCCCTCTCTCCCCCCCCCCTCTCTCTCCCCCTCCCCTCCCTCCTCCTCTCTCTCTCCCCCCCCCCCTCCCCCTCTCCCTCTCCCCCCTCCCTCTCTCTCTCCCCCCCTCCCCCCCCCCTCCCCCCCCTCCCTCCTCCCCCTCCCTCCCTCTCTCCCCCCCTCCCTCCCTCTCTCTCCCCCCCCCCCCCCCCCTCTCTCCCCCCCCCCTCCCCTCCCTCCCCTCTCCCCCCTCCCTCCCCCTCCCCCCCCTCCCTCCCCCCCCCCCCCCCCTCCCTCTCCCCCCCCCTCCCCCTCTCCCCCCCCCCCCCCTCCCTCTCTCCCCCCCCCCCTCCCCTCCCCCCTCTCTCTCCCTCCCTCCCTCTCTCTCCCTCCTCCCTCCCTCCCCCCTCCCCCCTCCCCCCCCCCCCCCTCCCCCTCTCTCCCCCTCTCCCCCTCTCTCTCTCCCTCTCTCCCCCCCCCCCCCCTCCCTCTCTCTCTCCCTCCCTCCCTCCTCCCCCTCTCCCTCTCTCTCTCCCCCTCCCTCCCTCCCTCCCTCCCTCCTCCCCCCCCCCCCCCCTCCCTCTCTCTCAGACTCTCCCTCCCGGTGGGTTGTGGTTCCCCGGAGCAGGTCTTGCAGGCTCTGTGCCCGGCCCTCAGTCCGCTCACCGTGCAGCTAAACGTGGACGCAGACCGCGCGCTAACCGCAGCTCTGCAGCTAGTCAGGAGGGCAGACTGGGACCCCACACACACTCTCTCTGTCAGGTCTGTGTGTGTGTGTGTGTGTGTGTGTGTGTGTGTGTGTGTGTGTGTGTGTGTGTGTGTGTGTGTGTGTGTGTGTCTGTCTGTCAGTGTGAGTGTGTGGTGTGTGTGTCTGTCAGTGTGAGTGTGTGGTGTCTGTGTGTGTGTGTGTGTGTGTGTGTGTGTCTGTCAGTGTGTGTGTGTGTGTGTGTGTGTGTGTGTGTGTGTGTCTGTCTGTGAGTGTGTGTGTGTGTGTGTGTGTGTGTGTGTGTGTTCTGTCTGTCAGTGTGAGTGTGTGGTGTGTGTGTCTGTCAGTGTGTGTGTGTGTGTGTGTGTGTGTGTGTGTGTCTGTCAGTGTGTGTGTGTGTGTGTGTGTTCTGTCAGTGTGTGTGTGTGTGTGTGTGTGTGTGTGTGTGTGTGTGTGTGTGTCTGTCAGTGTGAGTGTGTGGTGTGTGTGTGTGTGTGTGTGTCTGTCTGTCAGTGTGAGTGTGTGGTGTGTGTGTCTGTCAGTGTGAGTGTGTGGTGTCTGTGAGTGTGTGTGTGTGTGTGTGTGTGTGTGTGTGTGTGTGTGTGTACCACTAACTATACTGTTATTCTGAAGCTACAATATAAAATCAAACTTTATTGACTGACAACTTTTCACACACAGAAAGAAAGTGTTTTACTTTTAGGGTTTCCATGGTAATGAAATTCCTGGATAAGTTCTGATATTTTTTCAGACCAGGAAACAGTTTGGAATTTTTTTGTTTGTTGCCAAAACATACCTAAAGTTATGTGAAATAGTTTCCGGAATCTTCCTACCGGTCATGGCTGCCATCTTGAAGAATATATCATTCATGGCAATTTAACAAGAACGGACGAAGAAGGATGGGAGATAAATTCAACTAATTATGAGCCGGCTAATTATGGGGCGACTGTGGCTCAGGTGGTAGAGCGGGTCGGCTAATGATCGAAGGGTTGGCGGTTCGATCCCCGCCCTGCCACCTGTGTCATGGTTGTTGTGTCCTTGGGCAAGACACTTCACCCACCTTGCCTCGTATGGGATTAACATGTATTAATAAAGGTTAAAAAAGAAAAAAAAAAGAAAAAAGCCTGATGAAGCTGTGTGTGAAATCAAATCAAATCAGTTTTATTTGTATAGCCCAAAATCACAAATAGCATTCGTCTCAATGGGCTTTACAGTCCATACAATATGATACAGTATGGTACAGTATGACACAACATGATACAATATGAAACAATATGACACCCTGCCCTTACACCCTTAGCTCGGCTGAGAAAAAACTCCCAGTAAAAAACCCTTTACCGGGATTAAAAAAAAATAGAAGAAATCTCAGGGAGAGTGGACAGAGTTAGGGATCCCTCTCCCAGGACGGACATGCTGCAATAGATGTCATTAATGCTTCCTTCATAATTCTGCATTTAATTTCTCTCTCTTGTCGTTCTCCTCTGTGTGCAGGTTTAGCGGACTGCTCCAGGACAGTGACACGGGGAGGAGACAGTTCCTGAAGTTGCTGGTTGATCAGATCCAGGGCTGTGAGGTGTTTGAGGGGCCGAGCGGAGCTAAGAACCTGGCCCTGGACGCACAGGGTAGGAGGCTTAACAAACTATAATTGTTGTTGGGACAGAATATAGTCCGTTTCAAATATTTTTATTGAAAGCGTTTGTGCATATCACTTGACATTCATACGCAATAAGGAACTGCTTAAAGCCCTACTTCACCGGTTTGAACATGAAGGTGTATTGAACTGGGAGATCCTATTTAGTATAAATGTGCAAATAAAATTTAAATCGGATCATCCTAGCCTGAGAAAAGGCAGAAAGAGTGTTTTATGGTCTCACTGTCTAACCCTACAGTTTCCTTCTTGTGACATCACAGTAAGGGTCAGGATTAACAGGACAGCTGGGCCAAGGGAAGACAGAGGGAAGACTGAGAGAAGAAAAACCTCATTCATTATATTATAATAGTGATTTTATAATGATAGAACGCCGGTTCCGTATGGGTGAAGTATTCCTTTAAGTTGAATTTAATTTTTTTTACAAGCATAATATAAAAGGTAAAGAGAAAAAAGAGAAAAGTCTCTCTCAAAGCATTTACGTTCATATGTTACAAAATGGCGGTTAGCAAACCTTTACCACAGTCATGTTCTGCATATTGAAGAAAGAGTTGAATTCCTTTTAGATTTTGCTTGTTGCCTCACTGAAAAATGTTGAGCTATTCCTTTTAAAGGTGCTCTGAGGACCTTTCAGTGTGTGTTAATTCTAGCGCCCCCCTTTGGACAAAAGCGGGAGTGTTTTTACCACGCCAGCTGTTGTTCCTGGGTGAGAGTATACCCATGACAAAGGTATTAAGAAAAACTATATAAAAATAGCATTCTTTCTTTGCACTGATGGTCTCGTTTGCTGTCACATGTAATTTATGATCATCAGAGGAGAAATGAGACTGTTTCAGAAATATTTAAAAGTTCCTCGTAGCACCTTTAACCAATCAAAGCTGGAGACGTATCTTATTAACCTGTGTGTGTGTGTGTGTGTGTGTCTCTCTCTCTCTGTTTACTGTGTGTTTGTGTCTCTCTCTCTCTCTCTCTCTGTTTACTGTGTGTGTGTGTGTGTCTCTCTCTCTCTCTCTCTCTCTCTCTGTTTACTGTGTGTGTGTGTGTGTGTGTGTGTGTGTGTGTGTGTGTGTGTGTGTCTCTCTCTCTCTGTTTACTGTGTGTGTGTGTGTGTGTCTCTCTCTCTCTCTCTCTCTCTCTGTTTACTGTGTGTGTGTGTGTGTGTGTGTGTGTGTGTGTGTGTCTCTCTCTCTCTCTCTCTCTCTCTGTTTACTCTGTGTGTGAGTGTATCCCTTAATATGTCTCTCTCTCCCTGTATATACAACGCTCCAGCTCTGCGTGAGGACTTGTATTATGACGTTGGCTGTCTCATGTCCCTGTCTCTGTGTCTCTCTCTCTGTCTCTGTGTGTGTGTGTGTGTGTGTGTGTGTGTGTGTATGTTTCTCTCTCTGTGTGTTTTAATCTGAGTGTATCCCTTAACATGTCTCTCTCTCTCTCCCCCTCTCTATCTCTCTCTCTCTCTTTCTCCCTCTCTCTCTGTCTCTATCTCTCCCTCTCTCTCTGTATCTGTATGTGTATTTACCCATGTCTCTCTCCCTCTCTCTCTCTCTCTCTCTCCATCCTCCCCAGCCCTGCGTGAGGACTTGTATTATGACGTTGGCTGTCTCCTGTCTCTCTCCCTGTTGCACGGTGGACCTTCAGTCTCCTTCTTCTCCCGCGCTCTGTACCAGTGTCTGTTCAACTACCCAGCAAACAGACCGCTAACCCTGGAACACATGACCCCAGATACACACCTAACACAGCAAGTCAGCAAGGTGTGTGTGTGTTTTGTGAGGGGGGGGGTGTGTGTGTGTGTGTGTGTTGGGGAGGGGGGGGGATGTGAGTGTGTGTGTGTGTGTGTGTGTTATAGTGCATAACTTCTGGGGAATTCTGAGTTATTACAACAACACTGTCGGTGCATCTACATGAGGTAAAGCCTTCAATGATGGCACATGGATTTTATACCTTCTGCTGTACGTCCAGGTTTTTTTTTCTCAGCAGTAGAATCAACAACTGAAACATTTCTTGGGCTCTTCTTGGGATTTTTCTGAGCTCCTGCACCAGTGTCAGGGGGGGAGGGAAGGAGGGGGGAACAACAGTTTGTAAACGCTGCCATACTGAGAAATACAGAGAGAGTTTTGTGGAGCTGATAATAGGGTCAAGCAACACAAAGTACTAGGGGTAATAATGGATGACAAGTTAAGTTGGAAACCACAAGTTAGCCATCTTAGGGGCAAAATAGCCAGGAGTATTTCTATACTTTGGAAAGCACAACATTGTTTCAATCAAAAGGCCTTACTTGTATTATACTGGTCTTTAGTTTCCCCACATCTGCATTACTGTGTTGAGGTGTGGGGAAACACTTACAAAGGTACATTGTACCCATTGGAGATCCTTCAAAAAAGGGCAATACGAATAATATATCAAGCAACTTACAGGGCACACACTAATAACTTCTTTATTGATGGTAGAATTCTCAAATTACGGGACATAGTAAGTTACCACACCGCACAAATGATGTACAAGGCTTCAAAAAAAAGCCTTCCTGTCAGTTTACAAGCAATGTTTGAAGACAGAGGAGTCTCGCATGATTTAAGAAGAAAAAGAAAATTCATAGAGAAAAACATACGGACCACACTTAAGTCATTTTCGATTTCTGTAAAGGGTATTAAATTATGGAATGAACTTGATGAAGATATCACAGGGAGTTGCAGTTTGCGAAATTTCAAAATAATGTATGTCTCTAAAATTATGGAAAATTATAGACTGTATGCAGAGCACTAAGAAACGGATAAAAGGTGGTTGGCACTTTCATAACATTATTGTAAAAGATAGGTCAGCAGAATGAGTTGTTTGGGTTTGAATACTTTTGCAGTTGTGTTTAGACTACCAGATAATGACATTGAAAAGGCCACAATAAAAGGGCAAAACAAACTCTGCATTGTCAGAAACTCAGAACGGAGCAGAACTGATCTTAAAAGCTGAAGCAAGTGGATTAATCATGGAACTGCTAAATTGGTCTCTAAATGCCATTGACCGCATGTTTTCAACCAGAAAAGCAGGAGCTGGAGAGGTGCCATGTCCAGATGGCACCTTTCTGTCCGGTTACGCACAGGATAGCTGGAAAGAATGGAGAGTGGTTTGCCTGGCTGCAATGGACATTGAGGATGTGGAAGATGTATACATCTTCGCTGGCGTGACGGTGGGGACGCTTGCTTTGGGATTTGCTCTGTATGTCCTATATCTCAAACTGAAGAAACTGATTGCTGCACAAGCGGAGGGGAGAGACGGAAGATTTACAGCACTGAGAGATATGGATGGACCAGCTGTTCGGGAGGGGATAGCAAAAATTGTATCCTGTATTGCATCCATCAAAGGAGACATCACAGCTATCAAAGGAAAAGTCGCTGGAATCGATGACATGAAAGGAGACATCGCTAATATCAAAGGAGACATCGAAAAAATGGCAGCAATGGAACGAGAGGATAACAGTGACTAATTAAAATGGATCGAGGAATATGGATAGCATGTCAGTTGTGCAACGTCAATGAGTAAGGAGAATGAAAATTGACTGGGTATTGGACTGCAGGTTAACAGACAAAAAAAAAAAAAAAAAAAAAATAAAAAAAAAAAAAAAATATATATATATATATATATATATATATACTTAATCCTTGTGTATTTTCTTCCTTTTATTTTTATTTTTATTTTTATTTTTATTTTTTATTTTTCTCTTATTTTTTACTTGTCATTATTTTCTTTTTTTTTCCTGTTTTCTTTTCTTTTCTGTGATCAGTAAATGTGAATCTGATTTTGAATCTGATGAAAGTGGGGGCGGGACTCGATAAGCCTTAGGCTTCTTCCGTCACCCTTCGGGCAATACTAATTAAGATTTATGATGTGAAAGAGATAATTGTGTATTGTGTGAAATTGTCCGAAAGAAATAAATAAATAAATAAATAAATAAATAGGCTTAATCAACTTTGTGTCAACTCGTTTGGCGATGGCTCGAATGTAACCGACATTCATTTATATTCAAGTGTACTATTTTATAACCTATATTGTTTGCATTATTTTAATCATATATGTACAGTAAGACTCATCATATTTTTGTTTACACCATAGTCTGTGTGAATACTCTATTCTGATTGGCTGGAGAACATTCCATAGGTGTGGATTAACCCCTGATGTATGGACACCTGGATGGTCAATACGTCAGGGGTTAATCCAGCTGTCAAGATTTGTAATGCTTTGTCAATACTGTTTAGTGTTTGTGATGCCAATAAAGCTTTTTGAATGTAATAGAATTGACTCAATCAATACTAGTCCAGATGTGTCATAATGAACGGTGGATTCTGATTGGTTGTTTTCAGATGGCGGGGGCGGGCTCTCTGGATGAGCTACAGGAAGTGATGTCAGAGAGCTGGGAGTTCCTGGAAGTGTCCGGCTGTAATCGACCAATCACGAGCCTCGACGAGAGAGAGGCTCTAGTGGAGGATCTGATCAGCTTCACTATGATCACCAGGATGCAACTGCCACTGCAGAGGTGAGACAGGCAGGCAGACAGACAGGCAGCGAGAGAGGGAGACAGACAGGCAGGCAGGGGGACAGACAGACAGGCAGGGAGGGAGGGAGGGAGACAGACAGACAGACAGGCAGGCAGGCAGGCAGGCAGGCAGGGGGACAGACAGACAGACAGGCAGGCAGGGAGAGAGGGAGACAGACAGGCTGGCAGGGGGACAGACAGACAGGCAGGCAGGCAGGCAGATAGACGGATAGACAGACAGGCAGGCAGGGGGGAGACAGACATACAGGGAGGGAGGGAGGGAGTGAGGGAGAGGGACAGACAGACAGACAGACAGACAGACAGACAGACAGACAGACAGACAGTGTACATGGAGATTTAAGATAAATACAAATAATTTAAATTCCCTTAAAGCAGATTGGTTCATGTAGGCGTCAATCTAGGCTCATCAGACCAGCCATATCTCAGGAGCTTGTTCATCGATCCATGTCAACGACTACATGAACAAATCCTTCTTTAAGTCGCTGTAATAACTGTGTGTGTTCGTGTCCTGCAGGTTTAGGGAGGGTCTTCAGACTCTGGGTGTCTTTGATCAGGTAATCACACACACACACACACACACACACACACACACACACACACACACACACACACACACACACACACACACACACACACACACACACACATCAGTTAATACAACTATTAATCAGTAATATTATTATGTTAAAAACTCTATTTTTCTGGGCGCTCCGGTGGTGTAGGGGATAGAGCGCGTACCATATCGGCTCCGGCCTTTGTTGCAGTGGTCGCGGGTTCAAATCTGACCCGTGGACCTTTACTGCAGGTCATCCCCTCTCTCTCTCTCTCTGTCTCTGTCTCTCTCTCTCTCTCTCTCTCTCTCTCTCTCTCTCTCTGTCTCTGTCTCTGTCTCTGTCTCCCCATTTCAACTCTGTACTGTCTAATAAAGCTTGAAAATGCCCCCAAAAAAAAAAAAAAGCTTTCTCCAGAATCACTGACTCCACCTTTTTCAGACAGCAGTATTCCAACATGAGACACATAGCAACATGTTGTAAATATGCTTTAAAGGTGCAGTGTGTAATATGACATCATCAAGAAAGTTCTACAAAGTTCTAGAATGCAACGCTCCCTGGGTAACCCCAACCCTTTAGAATAATAACAGAAGCTACAGTGGCCTTCAAGGACAAGAACAATTCTAAATTTTAAACAATGCACCTGATGACATTCCAACTATGACGCTTCCAACATGGCGGCGCCAAGGCCTTGGTCCAAAATATGCAGAAATATGGACATATATGAGACCCTTTCTAATAAAAATAAAAACAAATCTAAAAACATTTTTCAACTATTATGCACTAAATTAATCGTACTTATGGATATTATAATTATTTTCTACAAAATCTGTTAGGAAATAAAACCAAAAATTCTACACACTGCCGCTTTAACACACTTCACAAACATTGTATTAATCTGTCAGCATGATCACATCTCTAGTGATAATCTCCCCATGTATTTCTTATTTGTATGTCAATGGGGCGACAGTGGCTCAGTTGGTAGAGCGGGTCGGCCGATGATCAAAGGGTTGGAGGTTCGATCCCCGCCCTGCCCTGTGTCATAGTTGTTGACACTTCACCCACCTTGCCTCGTGTGAATGTCGATAGTTAGCCTGCTGCTATCGGTGTGTGAATGTGTGTGTGAATGGTAACGTGGGAAAGGAAAACAGGTCTCCCTTGCAAAAGAGTCTTCAGACTCAATGGGATTTACCTGTAGAAATAAAGGTTTAAAAAATGTTTTTGAAAAGTGATATATATACATAGCATTATAGATATTCTTTTTCTGTATTCTGCGTCCCAGGTGCAGCTGTTCCCGTCCCTGCTGTGTGGTGTATTCTGCCAGCCGTCCGTCAGATTGTCAGCTCAGTCCGTCTCTCAGATCTACAGCGTCGACTTCTCATCTGAAGAAGAGACTCTGAGCAGAGAGACACCTGTCATCTCCTTCTGGAGGCACTTCCTCCTAGAGTGTGAAGGTACGGAAGAGAGAGACACACAATCATACAGGACACACACACCACTTCCATTTATTGGACTAGTGGGGACCAGGGGCTCTTTCCTCAAAGCCAACCCGATTCCAAGCACCTTTTCCTGCCTGTAACATCCTCGTATCGCGCCTTCAAAAGCTCCATGGAGACGGCCGTCAGTCACCACGTCCACCTGCCGCCAACCACAGACAGATAGACAAGAATTTACAGATATACTTCCCTGTTTCTGTACTGTATATAGTTAAAGGTGGAGAAACAATACAGTTGTACCACTTCCATGTATTGACTTTTTTTTCCAGTCCTTGCTCTTGGTTTTTACTAAAACCCCATTTACTTTTGTAAACCTACCTTTTGTTTTTGTTTTTTGTTTTCTTAAACCTTTATTTATACAGGTAAATCCCATTGTGACCGGATACTCTTTTTCAAGGGGAGACCTGTTCCCATTCCCACGTTACCATTCACACACCGGTAGCTGGCTAGCTATCGACATTCACACGGGTTTCCTCCCTTTTTACGGAGGCTGACCCTGCGCTCTGACCCCCTATGGAGTGTGGTAACTTGAGAGGGGAGATGAGAAAAGAACAATTTCAAAGTAACAATTGACTCATAAAGTAACTTAACTTAAAGGAATACTTCACCCATACGGATCCGGCGTTCTATCATTATAAAATCACTATTATAATATAATGAATGAGGTTTTTCTTCCCTCAGTCTTCCCTTGGCCCAGCTGTCCTGTTAATCCTAACCCTACATTTTTACCATGTGTGATGTCACACTAGTAAAAAAATAGGGTTAGACAGTGAGACCATAAAAACACTCTTTCTGCCTTTTCTCAGGCTAGGATGAACCGATTTCTAAAATGTTTGTACATTTATACTCCATAGGATCTCAGGGTTCAATACACCTTCATATTACCACCGGTGAAGTAGGTATTTAATGTTTTTTCCTCTCCTTTCCTCTCAGTGGGTAAGAGCTCGGTGTCGCTGCAGGATCTCCTGCGTTTCTCCACTGGATCAGAGAAGGTTCCAGAGGGCGGCTTCCACCCAGCTCCACACATCTCCTTCATACATCCACACACACAGGTTAACACACTGTCTACTCTGTGTGTGTGTGTGTGTGTGTGTGTGTGTGTGTGTGTGTGTGTGTGTGTGTGTGTGTGTGTGTGTGTGTGTGTGTGTGTGTGTGTGTGTGTGTGTGTGTGTGTGTGTGTGTGTGTGTGTGTGTGTGTGTGTCTGTGTGTGTCTCTGTGTCTGTGTGTGTCAGGTGCACCTCATGTAGCTACGAGGAACTTTTAAATATTTCTGAAATAGTCTAATTTTTCCTCTGATGATCATAAATTACATGTAACAGCAAACGAGACCATCAGTGCAAAGAATGATATTTTTATATAGTTTTTCTTAATGCCTTTTGTCATGGGTATACGCTCACCCAGGAACAACTGCTGGCGTGGTAAAAACACTACCGCTTTTGTCCAAAGGGGGCGCTAGAATTAACTCACTCACTCACTCACTCACTCACTCACTCACTCACTCACTCACTCACTCACTCACTCACTCACGTTCTTCACATATCCCCTCTCAAGTTCCCACACTCTTCTGAATGTCTGAAATAAATGTGTGTATAAATTCCTTCCTTCAGGCCAGTGAGGGAGACAGTGATACAGCCAGAGAGTGGAGGGACCAGGGGCTCTTCCCTCAAAGCCAACCCGATTCCAAGCACCTTTTCCTGCCTGTAACATCCTCGTATCGCGCCTTCAAAAGCTCCATGGAGACGGCCGTCAGTCACCGCGTCCACCTGCTACCAACCACAGACAGCTAGACAAGAATTTGCAGACGCAATCCCTGTTAGTATATACAGCTCTGGAAAAAATTAAGAGACCACTCCAAATATTCAGTGTCTCTCGTTTTACTCTTTAGAGGCATATGTTTGAGTAGAATGAACATTTTGGTTTTATAATATAAACTACTGACAACATTTCTACCAAATTCACCATAAAAATATTGTCATTTAGAGCATTTTCAATAAGAAATGTAGAGATAAAGATTGAAGAAAAATCCAGGCTGGTCTCTTAATTTTTTCCGCCGCGGCTGTAGTTAAAGGTGCAGTCAGTGATTCTGGAAATTGTTGTCAATGTTCAAAGTCACTTCAGTGAATATCTCCTCGTGATCCGCTACCTGTCTTCTGTACTGTGTGTGTGCGCTGGAAAAAAAATACAGTGTTAATTAATACACAAAAGTTGTATTTTGGGTTTGACTGGGTGATGGCAAAGATGCATCGTTTTGGTTTTAATAACGTTTTACTTAAAGGTGCAGTGTGTAATATGATATCATCAAGAAAGTTCTACAAAGTTCTAGAATGCAACGCTCCCTGGGTAACCCCAACCCTTTAGAATAATAACAGAAGCTACAGTGGCCTTCAAGGACAAGAACAATTCTAAATTTTAAACAATGCACCTGATGACATTCCAACTATGACACTTTCAAGATGGCGGCACTAGGCCTTGGTCCAAAATATGCAGAAATATGGACATATATGAGACCCTTTCTAAGGGAAAAAAATAATCATTCAAAACTTTTTTTTCAGCTATTATGCACTAAATTAAATGTACTTATGGATATTATAATTACTTTCTACAAAATCTGCTAGGAAATAAAACCCAAAATTCTACACACTGCAGCTTTAAGAGTTATTGATGTTGATTTTATCCAATTTTACCCAACTTGTTTTTCTTTAAAAATGTCCTTGAAATGCATCACCATTTACAAATCGCTTTATATCTTTATGTTTATCTAGTTTAAAACACTTTGGTGCTGATTTCATATTTTTTGCATTGTACATATTTTTTACTTTTTAAGCTTTCTTGAGATTTTTCCTGTTTGTTACTGTTCTTGTCTCTCTCTTTCTACAGCATTCACAGCTCCGTAAAAATTTAAGAGACCACTCCAAATGTTCAGTGTCTCTCGTTTGACTATTTAGAGGCATATGTTTGAGTAGAATGAACATTTTGGTTTTATAATATAAACTACTGACAACATTCCTACCAAATTCACAATAAAAATATTGTCATTAAAGAGCATTTTCAATAAGTAATGTAGAGATGAAGATTTAAGAAAAATCCAGACTGGTCTCTTAATTTTTTTCTGGGCTGTATTTACAAGTTGTTTTACTTTTGGAAAATGAACGTGAAAATGTGCCTGAGTCGAATTTATTTTGGGTGCAGTAGCTTAGCCTCCTAAACAATCTTAAAATGTCCTTGTAAAAGATTAGCAGCCCCAATACTTTCAACCATAATTTCTACCCCTTTTTAAGTATTCTTACTATCAAATGAACTTGGAATTTCAGGGTCTATCCCTAATGTTGACTTTTTAACTGATTATCTCTACTCTTATGTGGATAATAACTTTAAAATATAGCTTTTATTTTTCTACTTTTTAATTCAAAAGGTTAACCTTAAAACCCTAAAAATGCGCAGATAATATTTTAGAAATACAGTAACATGTTGCAAACCATATCATTAATGCATCATAAAAACATGTAGCTACGTCATAATGCTTTTGTAAATTGATCAAAATGAAGCCCACAGTTCACACCCACACACACACACACACACACACACACACATGTTTAAAGTGTCAGTTGTTGTTGCTACAGACGCTTTTTAGTCGAAACCAGTTCTTGTTTAAAATGCTTTTAGTATTTTTCTGACTTCCATATCCACTTTTGTTTCCTTCAACTTTCTTGATATTTATCTGCTCTGTGTTTCAGACTTTGTTCTCTTTTCTCTTGTGGATTAAATGCAAAAAAAAAAAAAAAAAAAAAAACTAACGGTTGTGTTGTGTGCTTCCATATTTTGGAAATTTTGGGCAATTGTTGTTATTATTAATTTTGGATAGAGTTGCTGTCTAATTTCTGTGTACGTTTTACACAGTTTTTTGTGCTTCTTTTTCTTCAATAAACCTTTATCAAACAAGAATATAAACAAACAAATACAGACATTAGTATGACATTAGTTTAAAGAAATCAGAATCTCATCTCATGACAATTCATTCAACAAGTGACAAGTTCTAAATATTTTGCATTTTAGCCGCAGACTTACATTTTCTATTTTTACAGCATTTTGGAGACTCAATCTCAAACACTTATAGGGCCGGTTTCACAGACATGGATTAAGCCTAGTTCTGGACTAAATTGTACCTTCAATGGACAATCTCCATTCAAAATTCCATTTAGTCCAGGACTAGGCTTAATCCATGTCTGTGAAACTGGCCCATAATCAAATAAAACTTTACACTTGTACTTTAAAGCATGCCTTGGATGGTAGAAATATGGATTCATGAATATAGTATTTTGCTTATACATTTACAAGGTTTACACACACACACACACAGATATACACACACACACGTACACACAGATATACACACACACACATATACACACACACACACAGATACCCCTTGCCCCCCCCCCCACACACACACACACAAATCTTCTCAATATTGTAATCAACTGTCACTGTTCAGCCACGTCAGAGCTGCTGCCACGTCATCAGCCGTTTCGTCATCACCAACAACATCAAAGATGGCGGCGTCGGTCCGGGAGAAGCAGGCCGGTTGGTTTTAATGATTTTTTTCTCTACTTCTCTATTATTTTTCAGCGTCTTTAAGCCTCTACAGTTAGTTTAAACCCTCCTTCGCCTGTCGGGTTGATTAATACGCGACTGTCACTGTCTTAAAGCGGAGAAATAACCATTCTTAGACCAAAATTAGCATCTGGTTCTGGTGCTATTTACTTTATTTTCAGTTTCACTAGCGCATTTTTTCACATTTTTAGTAATAAAACCATCTCGTTGTTAACTTACTAGTCTATGTAAGGATTTAACCAGCAGCTTAGATTGTTAAATAAACACAACAGCTGTCTGTTAAACGCTAGGGTTAGCCAGGGGGAGCTAGTCGGATGCTAACCGGTGAAAAAAAAATCATTGATCCATTGGTCCATATGAATTCTGATCATTTTGTTTTTTCTTCATTTCGTGTATTTCTATATGTATGATTCGCTGTCTTGTCACCTGTCTGCATTTAATGGTGTGGTATTGTCTGAAGCATCTTGTATCTCTGGGTTTTAAATGCTCCATAGAAATAAAGATTATTATTTTTGTTATGCAGTATTTTATTTTGAAAACCAGAAAACATACATTTGAAATGAACGGTTTAACTAAAAAGAAATAGCTACATGTCCATGTTGCTCTGTATGTCATTGTCAACTCTCTCTCGCTCTCTGTGTGTGTGTGTGTGTGTGTGTGTGTGTGTGTGTGTGTGTGTGTGTGTGTGTGTGTGTGTGTGTGTGTGTGTGTGTGTGTGTGTGTGTGTGTGTGTGTGTGTGTGTGTAGTCGCCCTGAAGCGGATGCTGAACTTAAATGCTCCTCCTATGAAGAACACAGCATCAGAGCCAGTATGGAAGGTAACAACTCACTCACTCACTCACAATCCAACACCATACACATTTATCAGAAAGTAAAAAAAAAAAAACATGTTAATCGTCTGTGTCTCTCTCTCTCTCTCTCTCTTTTCTGTCTGTCTATCTCTCTCTCTCCCTCCCTCTTCCTCTCTCTCTCTCTCTCTCTCTCTCTGTCCCCCTCTCTCCGTCTCTCTCTCTCTCTGTCTCTCTCTGTCTCTCTCTCTCTGTCTCTCTCTCTGCTCTCTCTATCCCTGTCTCTCTCTGTCTCTCTCTCTCTCTTCCCTGTCTCTCTGTCTCTCTCTCTCTTCCTCTCTCTCTCCCCCCTCCCCCTCTCTTCCTCTCTCTCTCTCCCTCCCCCTCCCCCCTCTCTCCCTCTCCCTCCCTCTCTCTCTCTCTCTCTCCCTCCCCCTCCCCCCTCTCTCTCTCCCCCCCCCCCCCCCCCCTCTCTCTCTCTCTCCCTCTCTCTCCCTCCCCCCTTCCCCCCCCTCTCTCTCTCTCCCCCCCCTCTCTCTCTCTCTCTCTCTCTCTCCCCCCCCTCCCCTTCCTTCTCTCTCTCTCTCTCTCTCTCTCTCTCTCTCTCTCTCCCCCTCTCTCTCTCTCCCTCTCTCCCTCTCTCTCTCTTCCTATCTCTTCCCCCCCCCCCCCTCTCTCTCTATACCCCCTCTCTCCGTCTCTCTCCTCTCTCTCTCTCCCTCTCTCTCTCTTAGGTCTTGATATACGACCGGTTTGGTCAGGACATCATTTCTCCTCTTCTGGCCGTCAAAGAGCTGAGAGACATGGGCATCACCCTGCACCTGTAAGAGACAAACACCTGCTATTAATTCCCTCATTTACATCCATTAATACAAGAGAAAACAATCCATATTTACCCATTTAAAGGGACACTGTGTAACATTTTAAGTGATGTATTAGCTCAAATCAATATCCTCATTCATAAATATGTCCTCATTGGTGTAAAATCACCTCTGCCAATAATCTGAATTAATCTGAATGCCTTTGTCATGGGTATACACTCACCCAGGAACAACAGCAGGCGTGGTAAAAACACTACCGCTTTGGAATATTGTATGATGAGTATTGTATATCTGGGTCAATGACGTGACGCCCATTTTTTTGTGTCCGTAAGGTTAAATTAAATTTGAAAATGTGGAAACAAAAAAAAAGCTTACACATTACTTT
>CM049408.1:30712500-30720000 GCA_026929865.2 Hyperoplus lanceolatus
GTTACATCATTATGATGTCATAGATAGATGGAGTTACATCATTATGACGTCATAGATAGATGGAGTTCCATCATTATGATGTCATAGATAGATGGAGTTACATCATTATGATGTCATAGATAGATGGAGTTACATCATTATGATGTCATAGATAGATGGAGTTCCATCATTATGATGTCATAGATAGATGGAGTTCCATCATTATGATGTCATAGATAGATGGAGTTACATCATTATGATGTCATAGATAGATGGAGTTCCATCATTATGATGTCATAGATAGATGGAGTTCCATCATTATGATGTCATAGATAGATGGAGTTCCATCATTATGACGTCAGAGATAGATGGAGTTACATCATTATGATGTCATAGATAGATGGAGTTACATCATTATGATGTCATAGATAGATGGAGTTACATCATTATGATGTCATAGATAGATGGAGTTCCATCATTATGATGTCATAGATAGATGGAGTTACATCATTATGATGTCATAGATAGATGGAGTTCCATCATTATGATGTCATAGATAGATGGTGTTACATCATTATGATGTCATAGATAGATGGAGTTTCATCATTATGATGTCATAGATAGATGGAGTTCCATCATTATGATGTCATAGATAGATGGAGTTACATCATTATGATGTCATAGATAGATGGAGTTACATCATTATGACGTCATAGATAGATGGAGTTCCATCATTATGATGTCATAGATAGATGGAGTTACATCATTATGACGTCATAGATAGATGGAGTTCCATCATTATGACGTCATAGATAGATGGAGTTACATCATTATGATGTCATAGATAGATGGAGTTACATCATTATGACGTCATAGATAGATGGAGTTCCATCATTATGACGTCATAGATAGATGGAGTTACATCATTATGATGTCATAGATAGATGGAGTTCATTATGATGTCATCTTATGATGGGTTCATCATTATGATGTCATAGATAGATGGAGTTACATCATTATGATGTCATAGATAGATGGAGTTACATCATTATGATGTCATAGATAGATGGAGTTACATCATTATGACGTCATAGATAGATGGTTCCATCATTATGACGTCATAGATAGATGGAGTTACATCATTATGATGTCATAGATGGAGTTTTTGATGTAGAGGGGGAGTTACATCATTATGATGTCATAGATAGATGGAGTTACATCATTATGATGTCATAGATAGATGGAGTTACATCATTATGATGTCATAGATAGATGGAGTTACATCATTATGATGTCATAGATAGATGGAGTTCCATCATTATGATGTCATAGATAGATGGTGTTACATCATTATGATGTCAGAGATAGATGGAGTTACATCATTATGACGTCATAGATAGATGGAGTTACATCATTATG
This sequence comes from Hyperoplus lanceolatus, assembly GCA_026929865.2. Lineage (NCBI taxonomy): Eukaryota > Metazoa > Chordata > Actinopteri > Uranoscopiformes > Ammodytidae > Hyperoplus > Hyperoplus lanceolatus. The sequence continues at coordinate 30,713,899 of CM049408.1, forward strand.
ACGTCATAGATAGATGGAGTTCCATCATTATGATGTCATAGATAGATGGAGTTACATCATTATGATGTCATAGATAGATGGAGTTACATCATTATGACGTCATAGATAGATGGAGTTACATCATTATGATGTCATAGATAGATGGAGTTACATCATTATGATGTCATAGATAGATGGAGTTACATCATTATGATGTCAGAGATAGATGGAGTTACATCATTATGACGTCATAGATAGATGGAGTTACATCATTATGACGTCATAGATAGATGGAGTTCCATCATTATGATGTCATAGATAGATGGAGTTACATCATTATGACGTCATAGATAGATGGAGTTACATCATTATGATGTCATAGATAGATGGTGTTACATCATTATGACGTCATAGATCATTATTCATATGTCAGAGATAGATGGTGTTTTGGAGAGGGTTAGAGGGTTAGGGTTAGAGTTCCATCATTATTCATTATAAATCCTGTCGTCTCAGCCATCAACAGACCAGACATCCAGGACACGGACATGGAGGCCATTATGGACACCATCGTGGACAGTCTCTTCTGCTTCTTCGTCACTCTGGGTCAGATTACTTTTTTTTTAAACTTTATTTATTTTGCATAGTAATGGACATGCAACAGGAAAGCAAACGAAAAGCACAGCAATTAAAATGGGAAGAAAAAAAGCAAAGGTCATAGAGTCACATTGTTATCACGGGGCGATTTATATTGGGGCGACTGTGGCTCGGGTGGTAGAGCGGGTCGGCCGATGATCAAAGGGTTGGCGGTTCGATCCCCGCCCTGCCACCTGTGTCATAGTTGTTGTGTCCTTGAGCAAGACACTTCACCCACCTTGCCTCGTGTGAATGTCGATAGTTAGCCTGCTGCTATCGGTGTATGAATGTGTGTGTGAATGGTAACGTGGGAAAGGAAAACAGGTCTCTCTTGCAAAAGAGTCTTCGGTCTCAATGGGATTTACCTGTAGAAATAAAGGTTAAAATAAAATAAATATAATATAATATAAATAGCTGGGGGTCCAACCAGTGTAGGTGTTTCGATTTAACCCTAGTTTACAACCACTTTTCCTTGTGTCCATGTTAAGATATGAACTTTATATTTTTATATTTTCTCTGTGTTTCTGCTTGTGGCCACTAGATGGAGCTGTTCAATTAAATCTCCTTAAACGTTCAGTGTTAAAACCTCACAGATCCAGGATAAACTGGTTTGATTTTTACATGTTATTTTTTTTTTGGCATTTTTATGCTTTATTGATAGTGTAGAGACAGAGTTGAAATGGGGCAGAGAGGGGAGTGACATGCAGAGAACGACCGCGGGCTGGAATCAAACCCGGGTCCGCTGCTGGCCGAGGCCCATGGGGGGGGGACGCCCTACCAACTGAGCTAGGGGCACCCCCCTGATTTTTACATGTTTAATAGAATGGGACTTTATTAAAGTGTGTATTGTTGTTGTTGATCAGGTGCGGTGCCAATCATTCGCTGTCCCCGTGGAAACGCAGCTGAGATGGTTGCTGTGGTGAGTTCACGTTCACAAAGACATTAGGCTGATATATCATGGCAAGGCAAGTTTATTTCTATAGCACAATTCAGACACAAGGCCATTCAAAGTGCTTTACAGGAGGCAAGATTAAAATACATCAAGATTAAAATACATCAAGATTAAAATACATTACGATTAATTAAGATCAAGTACAGAATAGACATTAGAAAAGTGAATGAAAAATATGAATGTACATAAAACGATATCAATAATAATCTCTTCAGGTAAGAGACAGGCGGCCATCTTTGTAGTTTTCTAATAAAGACAAATATAATCAGTAAGGAAATACAGGGTTCCTTCGCTGTATGGAAAAGTATGGAATTTTTAAATGGAAAATATATAGGAACTTTGGATATAGCTAAATGAAAATTCTTGGCCCAAACCCAAAACAAAACAGAAAACTTTGCTGAAGGCCGAATGCCGAAGCTTCTCCCTGCAGCATTTCATGTATTTTGCCATTTTTATCACCATGGTATAATTAAATACTTTGTTGTCTTGCTGAACCACTGAACTGTGTGTCTCTGTGTGTGTGTGTGTGTGTGTGTCTCTGTGTGTGTATCTCTGTGTGTCTGTCTCTCTCTGTCTCTCTGTCTGGTTGTGTGGTGGTGGTGTGGGGGGGGGGGGGGGGGGTGGTGTTTTTTTTTTTTTGTTTGTGTGTGTGTGTGTGGGGGGGTGTGTGTGTGTGTGTGTGTGTGTGTGTGTGTGTGTGTGTGTGTGTGTGTGTGTGTGTGTGTGTGTGTGTGTGTGTGTGTGTGTGTGTGTGTGTTGTAGAAGTTGGATAAGAAGTTGCGTGAGAACCTTCGTGATGCTAGAAACAGTCTCTTCACCGGAGATAATATGGCCGCCGGACAGTTCAGGTAAATACTCACTCACTCACTCACACTCACACACTTACACTCACCACTACACTCACTCCCACCACTCCACCCACCCCCACCACTCACTCACTCCTCACTCACACTCCACACTTACACTCACTCACTCACTCACTCACTCACTCACTCACTCACTCACTCACACACTTACACTCACACACACACACTCTCTCTCTCTTAAAGTAAACTCCACTTCCCACAATGCATAACTGTATCATAACCTTAACACTCTCTTTTCCTGTGTAGTTTCCAGAGGCCTCTGTTCGTGCTGGCAGATCGTAACGTTGACATGGCCACGCCCCTTCACCATACATGGACCTATCAGGCGCTCATACATGACGTGCTGGTAAGACACACACACACACACACACACACACACACACACACACACACACACACACACACACACACACACACACACACACACACACACACACACACACACACACACACACACACACACACACACACACACACACACACACACACCTTTTTATTTATACAGGTTAATCCCATTGAGACTCAGAGACTCTGTTCCCATTCCCACGTTACCAATCACACACACATTCATACACCGATAGCAGCAGCAGCTACCACGCAGGGTGCAAGCTAACTATCAGGAGACACATATGGTTCAGTGTCTCTTTGCCCAGGGACACTTGGACATGTGGCGGGGAGACGGGGGATCCAACCACCGACCCTGTAACCCAGTGGACGACCGAACCGCCCTACACACTTCACCACAGACGCCCTGTTTTATTATATAGCCCACATAATTAAAGCTGTAGTGCGTACATTTTTGCATATCAATGAAAGTCAGTTTCATTTAAGCCATCGCCGAATGAGTTGACACAAAGTTGATAAAGTCTATCAGCTCCACAAAACTCTCTCTGTAATTCTCAGCATGGCAGTGAAATGAGAATGACTGAATTTACGCACTATTGCTTTAATCTTATCACACACATTCTCACACACACACACACACACACACACACACACACACACACACACACACACACACACACACACACACACACACACTAATTCCTATTGTCAGCTGGTGAGGTGCTGAAGTTAATTCTGACACCACTGGAATGTACTGCTACATTGTTACGTAACAAATCATAGACACACGTCTCTCGCACACACGCACACGCACACACACGCACACACACACACACACACACACACACACACACACGCACACACACACACACACACACACACACACGCACGCACACACACACACACACACACACACACACACACACACTGGCAGCAGCGAACAGAAAAGAGATTAACCCTTCAAGACCAATTTTCTTTGACAGCTGAACATTCTTCACTCAAAAAAAATCACACAAATCACACTCGCAGTTTATTTTCACGTGGTGTCGCTATGACGACTAGATACACAGAGGCAGTACTAACATGCAATGGAGCACAAGTAGAGTAGAGAAAATGTCTCATAAATCAGACAGTGAACAACATATGAACAAATCCTTCTGTAATAACCTTCTCTCTCTCTCTCTCTCTCTGTCTCTCTCTCTCTCTGTCTCTCTCTCTCTCTCTCTCTGTCTCTCTCTCTCTCTCTCTCTCTCTCTCTCTCTCTCTCTCTCTCTCTCTCTCTCTCTCTCATAAATCAGACAGTGAACAACATATGAACAAATCCTTCTGTAATAACCTTCAGAATAGTGCTGAGAATGATCATGGAAAGTTTAGTTGATGTAAGAGCTTTAGAAGTTGTAGATTTTTGGGTTCTGAGTGTTGAAAAAAAATTAATGTTGAGATAATGTCCGTTAAAGATGGTTGTATAGGAGAAATATACAGACGCAAACAGACAAGGTTTAGTCAAATAAACACCTGAATGTACATGTTGGACCTTTGATTTATACTAGTATGAAAGAAGACATGTTATGGAAGAGAGAGAGAGAGAGAGAGAGTATGAAAGAAGACATGTTATGGAAGAGAGAGAGACAGAGAGAGTATGAAAGAAGACATGTTATGGAAGAGAGAGAGAGAGAGAGAGTATGAAAGAAGACATGTTATGGAAGAGGGAGAGAGAGAGAGAGAGAGAGTATGAAAGAAGACATGTTATGGAAGAGGGAGAGAGAGAGAGAGTATGAAAGAAGACATGTTATGGAAGAGGGAGAGAGAGAGAGTATGAAAGAAGACATGTTATGGAAGAGAGAGAGAGAGAGGGAGAGAGAGAGAGAGTATGAAAGAAGACATGTTATGGAAGAGAGAGAGACAGAGAGAGTATGAACAAAGACATGTTATGGAAGAGAGAGAGAGAGAGAGAGAGAGTATGAAAGAAGACATGTTATGGAAGAGAGAGAGAGAGAGAGGGAGAGAGAGAGAGAGTATGAAAGAAGACATGTTATGGAAGAGAGAGAGAGAGAGAGAGAGTATGAAAGAAGACATGTTATGGAAGAGAGAGAGAGAGAGAGAGAGAGATATGAAAGAAGACATGTTATGGAAGAGAGAGAGACAGAGAGAGTATGAAAGAAGACATGTTATGGAAGAGAGAGAGAGAGAGAGAGAGAGAGAGTATGAAAGAAGACATGTTATGGAAGAGAGAGAGAGAGAGAGAGTATGAAAGAAGACATGTTATGGAAGAGAGAGAGAGAGAGAGAGTATGAAAGAAGACATGTTATGGAAGAGAGAGAGAGAGAGAGAGAGAGAGTATGAAAGAAGACATGTTATGGAAGAGGGAGAGAGAGAAATCTTGCGTGTGTGCGAGGAGCTGCTCTCAGAATGAGATGAAACTTAATGTTAATACTAAATATATATTTTCTTCTGTCTGTCTGTCTGTGTCTGCCTCTCCCTGTCCCTCCCTCTGTCTGTCTGTCTGCCTGTCTGTCTGTCTGCCTGTCTGTCTCCCTCTCTCTGTCTGTCTGTCTGTGTCTGTCTGTCTGTCTGCCTGTCTGTCTGTCTGCCTGTCTGTCTGTCTGTCTGTGTCTGTCTGTCTGTCTGTCTGTCTGTCTCCCTCTCTCTGTCTGTGTCTGTCTGTCTGTCTGTCTGTCTCCCTCTCTCTGTCTGTCTGTCTGTCTGTCTGTCTGTCTGTCTGTCTGCCTGTCTGCCTGTCTGTCTCCCTCTCTCTGTCTGTCTGCCTGTCTGTCTCCCTCTCTCTCTGTCTGTCTGTCTGTCTGTCTGTCTCCCTCTCTCTGCCTGTCTGTCTGTGTCTGCCTGCCTTCCTGCCTGTCTGTCTGTCTGCCTGCCTCCCTGCCTCCCTGTCCCTCTCTCTCTCTGTCTGTCTGCCTGCCTGCCTGTCTCCCTGTCCCTCTCTCTGTATGTCTGTCTGCCTGCCTTCCTGCCTGCCTGTCCCTCTCTCTGTCTGTCTGTCTGCCTGCCTGTCTACCTGTCTCCCTGTCTCTCTCTCCCTCTGCAGGACTTCCAGTTGAACAGAGTGGTGATGGAGGAGGGTTTGGGTGCCGACCCGTCTCCCGCCGGGGCCCGGCCAAAGAAGAAGAACAGGAAGATGTATGACCTCACCGCAGCAGACAGGTTCTGGCAGAAACACAAGGGCAGGTGGGTGCACTTTAGCAAGGGTCCATTTAGCTTTCATTCACTTATAGGCTTTACATGACATTTAGCAGATGCTTTTATCCAAAGAGACTCACAACTGGAGCACACATTCATACACCGATAGCAGCAGCAGCTACCACGCAGGGT
>CM049408.1:30730000-30732500 GCA_026929865.2 Hyperoplus lanceolatus
TAGCCCTTAAAGGTGCAGTGTGTAATATGACATCATCAAGAAAGTTCTACAAAGTTCTAGAATGCAACGCTCCCTGGGTAACCCCAACCCTTCTGAATAATAACAGAAGCTACAGTGGCCTTCAAGGACAAGAACAATTCTAAATTCTAAACAATGCACCTGATGACATTTCAACTATGACACTTTCAAGATGGCAGCACTAGGCCTTGGTCCAAAATATGCAGAAATATGGACATATATGTATATATATATTCAAAACATTTTTTTCAGCTATTATGCACTTAATTAAACGTACTTATGGATATTATAATTAATTTCTACAAAATCTGCTAGGAAATAAAACCCAAAATTCTACACACTGCAGCTTTAAGGTTACGTCGAAGGGACAAAATAACAGCACATGATAAACACTATTAAAATAAAATGGGGGCGCGCTTAGCTCAGTTGATAGGGCGTCCCCCCCCCCCCATGGGCCTCGGCCAGCAGCGGACCCAGGTTCGATTCCAGCCCGCGGTCGTTCTCTGCATGTCACTCCCCTCTCTGCCCCATTTCAACTCTTTCTCTACACTATCAATAAAGCATAAAAAAAAATAAAAAAATGCCATTTTTTTTTCTTAAAAAAGGAAATATTACTTTGAACGATGTGACAGGTGGTTTGGGTTAACTGGCCCACTAGCCACCTCCACTCCCATTAGACTTGGGTTAACTGGCCCACTAGCCACCTCCACTCCCATTAGACTTGGGTTAACTGGCCCACTAGCCACCTCCACTGCCATTAGACTTGGGTTAACTGGCCCACTAGCCACCTCCACTGCCATTAGACTTGGGTTAACTGGCCCACTAGCCACCTCCACTGCCATTAGACTTGGGTTAACTGGCCCACTAGCCACCTCCACTCCCATTAGACTTGGGTTAACTGGCCCACTAGCCACCTCCACTGCCATTAGACTTGGGTTAACTGGCCCACTAGCCACCTCCACTCCCATTAGACTTTGAATATTCTGGCGGTGTATATTTTTATTTTTGGTTTTAGAGAAATTCCTCTTTGAGATTCATGTCGTTGGACAAATTGTACCAAACAAAGAATTCACTTGTTCTTCTGCAGATTTGGTTTAAATAGTTCAGATGGATTGTTTGAAGTCAGCTGTGCCCCTCGTGCCCCCCCCCCCCCCCCCCCCAAAAAAAAAAAAAACACATTAAACAGATGACTAGCTCTGTGGGCTTAATGGGAAGTGTCTTATTGGCTTTTTATAACATTCAGAATTTCACTTTTTGAGCCAGTGGAAGAACAATGGTGACCGAGGCAAAACGCTAAGAGTTCTGAGTTCTGGTTAAATTCACTGACAAAGGGAACACAGCTGGAGTAGGTTTAGTTGTTTTGATTTTTGTAAAGATTTATTTATTTATTTTTTGTTAAAGCTGGGGTGGAGGATTTGGGGAGAAAATGGCAGTTTGGGATAGAGATTCGAATCCAAATACCTCAACCGCTCCACTTGTTCTCTTTGGTCCCTCCCCTATGGTCCCTCCCTGACACGCTCTACACCAACAAAGTCGTTGCCAAAGTGAATGGACAGTCCCAACAGCCAATAAGAACAGAGAATCGGAGCCTCGCGCTCTGATTGGTCAAAGTGTACAGCTCATGTTAACTTTGACCAATCAGAAATCATGTACCCCAGCTTTAACAGAGGCTCAGAATACAGCACAGTCACTGTTCAAACAATGTGTCAGGTTCCATTCATGCATTTGAAGACATTATTTACACAATAACTACAACAGTAAATGATATCTCAATATAGACGATGATATAATACTATTTGGATGTTCTAATATGTGTATAAATTCTAGGCTTTGGCTGATTTTGTCTGTCTGTCTGTCTGTCTGTCTGTCTCTCCCTCCCTCCGTCTGTCTGTCTGTGTGTCTGTGTGTCTGGCTGTCTGTCTGTCTCTCCCTCCCTCCCTCCCTCCCTCTGTCTGTCTGTGTGTCTGTCTGTGTGTCTGTCTGTCTCTCCCTCCCTCCGTCTGTCTGTCTGTGTGTCTGTCTGTCTGTCTCTCCCTCCCTCCCTCCCTCCCTCCCTCTGTCTGTCTGTGTGTCTGTCTGTGTGTCTGTCTGTCTGTCTCCCTCCCTCCCTCCCTCCCTCTGTCTGTCTGTCTGTCTGTCTGTCTGCCTGTCTCTCCCTCCGTCTGTCTGTCTGTCTGTCTGTCTGTCTGTCTGTCTGTCTCTCCCTCCCTCCCTCCCTCCCTCTGTCTGTCTCTCCCTCCCTCCCTCCCTCCCTCCCTCTGTCTGTCTGTCTGTCTGTCTGTCTGTCTGTATATAAAGTCCATTCCCCCATCTGTTGTTGTGGGCAGAGAGCGTCTTGCTTGTACACCTGCAGAAATACTTTAACATCCATCAGCGAACCAGACATTGATCTTAAGCAGAGCACAGGCCAAGCACACACACACACACACACACACGCACACACACACACACACACACACACACACACACACACACACACACA
>CM049408.1:30737500-30740000 GCA_026929865.2 Hyperoplus lanceolatus
GATTCATATTTCAAACCTTTTATTTCATTTTCCTTTATTTATTTATTTATTCTCGAAAAAGATCAATTGAGGGGTGGTGACCCTCTTTTACAATGACGTCGAGACAATTACAGACACACAATATACACTGAGAATACACAACGAGCTGACAAAGAGACAACAACAAGTAGAACATTCAGATCAGTTGAATGAAGCAGAAAAATAGCCTGATTAAAACAGTTACAAGTGGACTGGGGCTGGTTCATTTTCATTTTTTCATTTAACTTTTATTTATCCTCCAGAGACCAGTTGAGGGTTGACCCTCATTTATAATGACGTCGAGTTCAAAACAAATTCAAAGGAAAAACAACAATACATACACAATATTCAATGCAAATACATCAAATACTCAACAACAGGTGAAGAGAAGAAAAAAAACAAAAAACAAAAAAACATTTACACAGTGGTGAAGAGTGGCAGCAATTAAAATGAAATGGGTGAAAGTACAATATAGCCTAATGAAAACAGTTACAGGTAGAGTTTGGTAGATTTAAGATAGTTTGTTTAAATTGATTAAAGGATTAAAAATAATAACTTTAAATAGGTTAACAGTTATGAGTGTATTTATTTTAATTGTATGTTGTAGGCTGTTCCAGGAGTCAGGGGCACTGTGGCTAAAAGCGGTTTTACCATAGTCTGTGTGAATCCTCTATTCTGATTGGCTGGAGAACATTCCATAGGTGTGGATTAACCCCTGATGTATGGACACCTACATGGATCTGTTTACATTCTGTCCTCTTTAATGCGTCGCCGCTGATTAAACTGTGTTGATAAGGGACTTATAAAACCTTATCAACAAAGACGGTCCGGCAAAAGAAAAAAGCCTTAAAGGTCCAGTGTGTAATATGACATCATCAAGAAAGTTCTACAAAGTTCTAGAATGCAACGCTCCCTGGGTAACCCCACCCCTTTAGAATAATAACAGAAGCTACAGTGGCCTTCAAGGACAAGAACAATTCTACATTTTAAACAATGCACCTGATGGCATTCCAACTATGACACTTTCAAGATGGCGGCACTAGGCCTTGGTCCAAAATATGCAGAAATATGGACATATATGAGACCCTTTCTAAGGGGGAAAAAAAATTAGCTATTATGCACTAAATTAAATGTACTTATGGATATTATAATTACTTTCTACAAAATCTGCTAGGAAATAAAACCCCAAAATTCTACACACTGCAGCTTTAAAGAGCAACGTGCAGGTTAGAGATCCCAGGTAAACAGCATATAGGGAAAAAATTCAACTACTCCGTTTACATTTTTTTTCTTTTTGAACTATAGGGGAGAACGGGGTAAGTAGGCACACTTTTTACTCTAGTGAGAATTGCTCATCACCAAAACATCTGTCAATAGCCATTCCTACATTAAATTGAAGCTTAAGGTGTTGGCTAGAAATGTGTGTCTCTCTTTTTTTCCAACTTATTGTAATGAAGAAGTAATTTACCATCAAAAACACTCTGACACATTGTGACAACCAACCCCATCAAGGGGTCGGTTGTCACACACTATGGGGTTGTTTGTCACAATGTTATCTTAATGGGAAAAATCTTAAAAAGAAGGCAAGGAGGCAGAACCAAATTTGAATGTTTAATTGCATTGTCAAGTTGACAAATAGGCCTACATAACGTTCTGTAGCCTTGGCAGCTGGTGTAGTTTGGGATGCACTGGGTTGTTTTGATTTTGTTGCCCTTTTTTCTTTTGCTTGCTAGCTGCCTTTTCCTGCTCTATTCTTTCCTCCTCTGGGGTGTCAGTGAGGATACAGCTTGACAATTTCCTTCGTTATTGGGTTCCTTTTCTGGCTGCAGCCTTGAGATATCATGTGACAACCAACCCCCCAAAAAATTTGACGACCAACCCCAACCTGAATTTCTTGCTAGCATCAAGGCCAACAACCATCTGACAACTAATTAGCTTGCTAACCACAATCTAAACTATAGTTTACCCTTCACACTTTCTGAGGGTAACAAGTGTTTTGTTATAAACCCATTGTGTAAAAGCCTAGAAGAAAAATACTGAGAAGCAAAATATTTTGAATTTGACATGAAAAACACAAAACATCCTCTCACCTGAAATGCAGCAGTCTAACTCCAAGGAAGTCTATGTATGTGACCTCTGATCCCAATTCTGGAACTTTTTTATATCAACATTTCAGAGCTAGCACACTCTGGTGGCGAGATATAACGAATGTGACATCCAACCCATGTGACAAATTACCCCGTTCTCCCCTACATCACAGTGGCCTGAGCCTCTGGAGCTATTTTTGTGCGAGAATTGTTCAGACGCGTCTAAAAGAAAAAGGCACAAGGCCGTGACGTCTCGTGAGGGACTGCGGTCCATTCGAACAATAGAAATGAATGCGTTTTAGTGATATTTTTGGACACTTGCAAAAATATATTCATGTGGATATGACGGGACACACACTTACAATTGTGATCCCGTAGATGTCTAAGAGACCAGG
>CM049408.1:30752500-30757500 GCA_026929865.2 Hyperoplus lanceolatus
TATATTAACATAAATAAACCGCTTACTTCACCTTTAACACTTATATTAACATAAATAAACCGCTTACTTCACCTTTAACACTTATATTAACATAAATAAACCGCTCACTTCACCTTTAACACTTATTTTAACATAAATAAACCGCTTACTTCACCTTTAACACTTATATTAAAGAGGACCTATGATGCTTTTTGACTTTTATGACCTATAAACGTTGTTATGATGATTCATAGTCATGCTTAACCATACTAAATTATCAAATAATGACTTACATGCATTTCGACATATTCCCTGCTGACCGTCTGGGGTGTCTGTGCAGAGCACTAAACACTATTCTAGCCAGTCGAGAAGTCACGTCTTTCAAAGCGGTCTACCCTTTCATAATTTGTGACGTCGCATAAAACTTTGTGACGTCTCCACGCTGATGTTTCCATGTATGGTAAGGCTGTCACTTCCCTGTTACACTTCTCTTCCCGCCTAAATAGGTCCATGCTTCGCGCTTCCCCCACTGAAAGTGTTCCGGAAGGAAGGTAGCCAATCACAACGGAGTGGGGTTTGCAGGAGGGGGAGGGGAGGCGGAGATGGCCTTTAACACTATGTGGAGGGAGCCGAAGCACACACACTCAAGTGTTGACAGGATGTGCTGGATCGCCAAAATAAGAGAAAGAGCTTCCCGAAAATCTACATAGTTTTTTGTGATGTGATTCTTGTCAGGTTGCTCTATAGCAGTGTAAAACAAGAAATTAAGACCAGAAAAGTAGCATAATAGGTCCTCTTTAACATAAATAAACCGCTTACTTCACCTTTAACACTTATATTAACATAAATAAACCGCTTACTTCACCTTTAACACTTATATTAACGTAAATAAACCGCTTACTTCACCTTTAACACTTATATTAACATAAATAAACCGCTTACTTCACCTTTAACACTTATATTAACGTAAATAAACCGCTTACTTCTCCTTTAACACTTATATTAACATAAATAAACCGCTTACTGCACCTTTAACACTTATATTAACATAAATAAACCGCTTACTTCACCTTTATCACTTATATTAACATAAATAAACCGCTTACTTCACCTTTAAGGCACTGAAGAGAACAGCAAAAATCTGTTGAATAAAGTTTGGTGGAAAAGCTCGTAGACATAATTTATTTATTAATTTAACCGTCTGGATTTTGCCTTCAAAGTTTTTACTGCATCAGCCTTAAAACACAAACCTGGGGGTGCCCTTAGCTCAGTTGGTAGGGCGTCCCCCCCCCCCCCCCCCATGGGCCTCGGCCAGCAGCGGATCCGGGTTAGATTCCAGCCCGCGGTCGTTCTCTGCATGTCACTCCCCTCTCTGCCCCATTTCACCTCTGTCTCTACACTATCAATAAAGCATAAAAATGCCAAAAAAAAATATCTTAAAAAAAAAAAAAAAACACACAAACCTGCTCTGTGTGTGGTTTGGAGACGTTTGTTTTCATATTCTGATGTGTATCTTTGCACATTGTGAAACTTTCAAATTCATTTTCGGTCTTTCTCAAAAAAATAAAAAATAAAAAATTTGAAATATTTCCGGGTTAATATTTGCCTTTTCAATTTTCTCCTGTGAAACCAAAGATCACAACACCGTGTTTAGCGGCAATAGACGATCAACTGTTTCACATTTTATTTTGATTAATAGCGATATGCTGCTTACATTAATTCTCAAGTTAAATTCAATGAAGGAAGATTATTATATTGTTTTTTGTATCCCAGTTATTCAACCATGCCCTGACTTGAATGCTGTATTATCCCAGAGTTTCTGTCCGCATGACTTCTGAGATCAAATATTCAGTGTGATTTTTTATTTTTTTTTAAATATTTCACTTTGGGATATTAATTTTTCAAGAAGACTGAAAAAGTGCCCAAAGAGGGGGCGTCCTTAGCTCAGTTGGTAGGGCGCCCCCCCCCCCATGGGCCTCGGCCAGCAGCGGACCCGGGTTCGATTCCAGCCCGCGGTCGTTCTCTGCATGTCACTCCCCTCTCTGCCCCATTTCAACTCTCTCTACACTATCAATAAAGCATAAAAAAAAAATTAAAAAATTACAATTTTTTTTTTATTATAAAAATGCCCAAAAAAAAATCCTGTGTTCTGATTGGTTAATCACAGCATTCTACAGGTCTGTTATTTCCAGCAAGACAGACCGCTGTCAAGGGTATAATGACCGTTGCTAAGGACCTACGTCATAGTTTTAATGGATAGACGTCCACAAACAGGGCTGCTACTCGTCAGAAAACAATGGAATACTTTTACAACATGTATACTGTATATACTGTATACTGTATACATGTATTTTTTTTTTTTAAATACTTCACTTTTGGATATTAATTTTTCAAGGAGACTGAAAAAGTGAACACACACACACAAACAAAAGACACAATAGAATAAACAGCTAACATGGCGTACTCTACTTTACAGGTTTCTAACATGGCGTACTCTACTTTACAGGTTTCTAACATGGCGTACTCTACTTTACAGGTTTCTAACATGGCGTATACTCTACTTTACAGGTTTCTAACATGGCGTCCTCTACTTTACAGGTTTCTAACATGGCGTCCTCTACTTTACAGGTTTCTAACATGGCGTACTCTACTTTACAGGTTTCTAACATGGCGTCCTCTACTCTACAGGTTTCTAACATGGCGTATACTCTACTTTACAGGTTTCTAACATGGCGTATACTCTACTTTACAGGTTTCCAACATGGCGTCCTCTACTTTACAGGTTTCTAACATGGCGTACTCTACTTTACAGGTTTCTAACATGGCGTACTCTACTTTACAGGTTTCTAACATGGCGTATACTCTACTTTACAGGTTTCTAACATGGCGTACTCTACTTTACAGGTTTCTAACATGGCGTATACTCTACTCTACAGGTTTCTAACATGGCGTACTCTACTTTACAGGTTTCTAACATGGCGTACTCTACTTTACAGGTTTCAAACATGGCGTACTCTACTTTACAGGTTTCTAACATGGCGTCCTCTACTTTACAGGTTTCTAACATGGCGTATACTCTACTTTACAGGTTTCTAACATGGCGTACTCTACTTTACAGGTTTCAAACATGGCGTACTCTACTTTACAGGTTTCTAACATGGCGTACTCTACTTTACAGGTTTCTAACATGGCGTACTCTACTTTACAGGTTTCTAACATGGCGTACTCTACTTTACAGGTTTCTAACATGGCGTAACTCTACTTTACAGGTTTCTAACATGGCGTCCTCTACTTTACAGGTTTCTAGGGACATTGTTTAAACTATAAATGTTAAGCAGAAAATAAAAAGTCTCTGAGGCGTCATGTAGGTCCCTTCAGTGCTGTTATATAGTCCAGGAGAGGCTGACATATCTGTTTAAACTTCTCTGCTTTCCCTGAAATCTATTGAGTCTTGTTTCTGATGAGAGAGAGAGAGAGAGAGAGGCAGAGGGAGAGGGAGAGAGAGAGAGAGAGAGAGAGGGAGAGAGAGAGGCAGAGGGAGAGAGGGAGAGGGAGAGGCAGAGGGAGAGAGAGAGAGAGGGAGAGGGAGAGAGAGTTAGAGAGAGAGAGAGAGAGAGAGAGAGGCAGAGGGAGAGAGAGGGAGAGGGAGAGGGAGAGGGAGAGGAAAGGCTGACATATCTGTTTAAACTTCTCTGCTTTCCCTGAAATCTCAAAATAGATTTTCTCCACTTGATACTATAGAGAACTCCATGAGCCGCAAACGTAGTTCTTAATGCGAGTTATTTAATCTTATCCTGACTTGAACACCATATTTTTGTGGAAGTCTGCTTGGCTTCAGACGCCGTCTTCAGTGTGAAAAATGTCTTAATTTGTTATCTAAACTAATTCTTGGCCGACAGAAAGTCCTTATAAACACTGGGTAGAGTTTCAGCTTCGTTAAACGGGGCGAAACACGAGACGGTCAGATCAACAGGAGATAATTCTGCTGTGAAAAAACGTCATTTCAATCCATGAAAATACAACACATAGGCCTTCTGTGTTAACGTCTAGACACACACACACGCACGCAGACACACACACACACACGCGCACGCAGACACAGACACACACACACACACACTCACTCACTCACTCACTCAGTCACTCACTCACACACTCACTCACTCACTCACTCAGTCACTCACTCACTCACACACTCACTCACTCACACACACTCACTCACTCACTCACCACACACTCACTCACTCACTCACTCACTCACACTCACTCACTCACTCACTCACTCACTCACTCACTCACTCACTCACACACACACACACACACACACTCACTCACTCACTCACTCACTCACACACTCACTCACTCACTCACTCACTCACTCACCACTCACACACACACACACTCACCACTCACTCACTCACTCACCACCACTCACTCACTCACCACTCACCCACACACACACACACTCACTCACTCACTCACCACCACACACTCACTCACCACACACACACACTCACTCACTCACTCACCACTCACTCACACTCACTCACTCACTCACTCACTCACACTCACTCACTCACTCACTCACTCACTCACTCACTCACTCACTCACACACACCTACCACAATGCAGGTGAATAGTGTAACATGTTTTAACTTATAGATATAATCATTGATTTAACATTATTTTAGCTGTAAAAACATACAATTCTGCGATCCCTAGTGCTACTGGGCTAGCCTGGTGCTACCAGACCATCGTACTTCATTTCATTTGTACAGAAGGTCTGGCAGTGCTGTAATTGGCAAACGTTCACTCATGGAGGCGGGTGTCTGTTAAAGTTTAAAACTATTGGATCTGCCCAGTGCCACTCTGGATTAGCCAACCAATCGCATAACGTTTGGTCGTCACGTGTGTCATGAGCCGGCTTCTGGCAACTGAAACTGGAGCGCGACTTCGACGTCATCGTTCTCAGCCACTCGCTCTGTTCGCTGATTGGACCGGCTGTCGAATCTCCAGCAAAA
>CM049408.1:30767500-30770000 GCA_026929865.2 Hyperoplus lanceolatus
CTATGTCTGGCTGGTTAACTTTTTGTCTCTTTATTTTAATAAGGTCTACCCACTAAACTTGTATTAAAGCTGCACTGTGTAACTTTGTGTGTGTCAGAGAAGTGAAACATTTTCTAAGGTTTATTCTCATAATAACTGAATAAACAAACTTTCCTCACAGGGAAAATGTAGATCCCTGGAACACTGTTTGAAGTTAGAAAGCTTCCTGAAAAGTCACTGTTTCACTGTTGTTGTTTACAGCAGCAGGGCCCACAGTTTGGTTTACAAACATATTCTAGTCTTACGTTTGGTTCCAGGTTCCTCAAAATAATTTATGATGATAGAATTATTCAATACTAAGAATTACATATAGAGAAAATATGTTTAGTAAACTAACTGCAGGCTCTGTGGATGTAAACAAACCCCCCTCCTCTGAAACTACACAGTGACCCTTTAACTGTTTATAATCACATATGAACATATTTGATAATTTTTCACAGTAATCAGAGGTTAATTTGTGTTTCAGGTGAATTTGATTTATGATGATAGAGTTATTCAATACTAAGAATTACATATGTTTAGTAAACTAACTGCAGGCTCTGTGGATGTAAACAAACCCCCCTCCTCTGAAACTACACAGTGAACCTTTAACTGTTTATATCACATATGAACATATTTGATGATTTTTCACAGTAATCAGAGGTCAATTTGTGTTTCAGGTTAAAAAATGTTTCGGTTTACTGCCCTGCTGCCGTTATCAGGTACAACCGCATATTTATTCAATAAGTTTTTCTTTCTACTTTACCTTCACCTTCATATCCTTTCACCAATTTAAACAAACTATCTTAAATCTGCCAAACTCTACCTGTAACTGTTTTAATTAGGCTATATTGCACTTTCACCCATTTCATTTTAATTGCTGCCACTCTTCACCACTGTGTAAATGTTTCAATTGTTTTTCTCTCTTCACCTGTTGTTGTGTATTTGATGTATTTGCGTTGAATATTGTTTATGTATTGTTGTTTTTCCTTTGAATTTGTTTTGAACTCGACGTCATTGTAAATGAGGGTCAGGGTCAGGGTTAGGGTTAGGGTTAGGGTCACCCCTCAACTGGTCTCTGGAGGATAAATAAAAGTTAAATGAAATTAAATGAAAATTTCCTTCTGTACTTGATGTTAACGCTCTTTTCTCTTTCTTTCTCGTCAGGTATTTTCTTCCTCATTTCCTCAACGTTTGGATCAGAATCTAGCGGTGAGTTCTGAATGTGACGTGTGTGTGTGTGTGTGTGTGTGTGTGTGTGTGTGTGTGTGTGTCTGTCTGTCTGTCTGTGTGTCTGTCTGTCTGTCTGTCTGTCTGTCTGTCTGCCTGTGTCTTCTAAGGCAGGTCTTCCAACAAAATATAGGGAACAAAAGTGTGAATGCTATTTCGTGTTGTCGTCAGAAACACACTCTCTCTTTCTGTGTGTGTGTGTGTGCGTGTGTGTGTGTGTGTGTGTGTGAGTGTGTGTGTGTGTGTGTGTGTGTGTGTGTGTGTGTGTGTGTGTGTGTGTGTGTGTGCGCATGTGTGTGTGTGCGCGTGTGTGTGTGTGTGTGTGTGTGTGTGTGTGTGTGTGTGTGTGTGTGTGTGTGTGTGTGTGTGTGTGTGTGTGTGTGTGTGTGTGTGTGTGTGAGTGACAGTCAGAGGTAAAGTTAAACCTTCCTGTACGATCACATTTATATTGAGCATGAAATTTAAACTTACTGTTATTCTGTCTCTAATAGATAAAACAGATGAAAAGTTTCTGCTGTGTGTGTGTGTGTGTGTGTGTGTGTGTGTGTGTGTGTGTGTGTGTGTGTGTGTGTGTGTGTGCCTGCGTGCATGCGAGCAAATAAGTGTGTGTGTGTGTGTGTGTGTTCGTGCGCGGTGCCTGAGTGATTGTGTGTGTGTGTGTGTGTGTGTGTGTGTGTGTGTGTGTGTGTGTGTGTGTGTGTGTGTGTGTGTGTGTGTTCGTGCGCGGTCCCTGAGTGTTTGTGTGTGTGTGTGTGTGTGTGTGTGTGTGTGTGTGTGTGTGTGTGTGTGTGTGGACTGGGTATCAATGAGTTACTGACTCTCGTGAATAGTAATTCTGTAACAGTAAACCATTTTTATCCTCGGTCGTAAATCCAGTGAGATATTTTTATCCTTTTTAACATGAATTATTTTACTATAAAGCTATCACTAGCAAGTTAACAGCAATACAACCATCTGACAATATATTTAGTATGGCAATAAAATACTCAGATATGTACGTATTATTTTACAGTTCATTTTTAACCTATTATGACCTGAATATGTCTATAAAAACACTGTGTAGTGAACAGAATATCAAAGTTTACTAAATTCTTTATTGCTCAGCCTTTGTAGCAGGTAGAGACATACAATTAAAACTATTTGAAAGCTTGAATCATTGCCCTTAACTTAATCACTGCATTTGCTAAAATTAAACACAAATAACAGAAGAATCATGAAAAATAACTGTTACATGTTTAGCTGTAAATCTGTT
>CM049408.1:30787500-30797500 GCA_026929865.2 Hyperoplus lanceolatus
CGTAACTTCCTGATAGTTGTGACAGACGGCCAATCATACGACGACGTCAGGGTCCCCGCACGGATTGCACAGCGAGAAGGTGTGTGTGTGTGTGTGTGTGTGTGTGTGTGTGTGTGTGTGTGTGTGTGTGTGTGTTTTAAAGGTGCACCATGTAACTTTGTGTGTGTCAGAGAAGTGAAACATTTTCTAAGGTATATTCTCCTTACTGAATAAAGAAACTTTCCTCACAGGAAAATGTGATCCCTGGAACACTGTTTGAAGTTAGGAAGCTTCCTGAAAAGTTACTGTTTCACTGTTGTTGTTGTTGTTGTTGTTGTTGTTGTTTACAGCAGCAGGGCCCACAGCTGGGGCGACTGTGTCTCGGTGGTAGAGCGGGTCGGCCGATGATCAAAGGGTTGGAGGTTCGATCCCCGCCCTGCCACTTGTGTCATAGTTGTTGTGTCCTTGGGCAAGACACTTCACCCACCTTGCCTCGTGTGAATGTCGATAGTTAGCCTGCTGCTATCGGTGTATGAATGTGTGTGTGAATGGTAACGTGGGAAAGGAAAACAGGTCTCCCTTGTAAAAGAGTCTTCGGTCTCAATGGGATTTACCTGTAGAAATAAAGGTTGAAAAAGAAGTAAGAAAACATATTCTAGTCTCACGTTTGGTTCCAGGTTCCTCCAAATAATTTAGTTTTTGATTTATGATGATAGAATTATTAAGCGGACATTTTCTTTAAGACTTCTCAAGCTTGTGTTTAACATTTCCTGTTTCCTTCCCTTGTTGTCGTCCAATCAGGGATCACCATGTTCTCAGTGGGCGTGGCCTGGGCGCCTCTTGATGACCTCACAGCGATGTCATCGGAGCCTAAAGACACACACACATTCTTCACCAAAGAGTTCACGGGACTCACTGACTTCATCCCACAGCTGGTCAAAGGAATCTGCAGGGACTACACTGAGAACAACTAACACACACACACACACACACACACACACACACACACACACACACACACACACACACACACACACACACACACACACACACACACACACACACACACACACACACACACACACACACACACACACACTGAGAACCACACACACACACACACACTGAGAACAACTAACACACACACACACACAGAGGAACACGCATATACACACACACACACACACACACACACACACACACACTGAGAAGAACTAACACACACACACACACACACACACACACACACACACACACACTGAGAAGAACTAACACACACACACACACACACACACACACACGTACGTTTGTACTTCAACGATACTGATATAGGTCCCAATAAAGATATAGAAACAGACCACACACACACACACACACACACACACACACACACACACACACACACACACACACACACACACACACACACACACACACACACACACACACACACACACACACTGAGAACAACTAACACACACACACACACACTGAGAACAACTAACACACACACACACACAGAGGAACACGCATATACACACACACACACACACACACACACACACACACTGAGAAGAACTAGTTACACACACACACACACACACACACACACACACACACACACACTGAGAAGAACTAACACACACACACACACACACACACACACACACACACACACACACACACACGTTTGTACTTCAACGATACAGATGTAGGTCCCAATAAAGATATAGAAACAGACCACACACACACACACACACACACACACACACACACACACACACACACACACACACACACACACACACACACACACACACACACACACACACACACACACACACACACACTGTATATAAACTGTAAACACACTATATATCCACTTAAAGCTGATACATGAAAACCAATGTATATAAATAAGTCACTCACATATATTCCAACTATTATTTTTTATTTAATTAAGGATGCTAACTTGTGTCTGTGTTCCAGTCCCCTTCAGTTTGTCCCAATACATGATGTCAGATGCAGCATGCTGGAAAACACCCAGATGTCCTACTACATCCGGTGGTGATTTTTTTTTTAGTGTTGAAACCAGCAGCTTTATGGAGGTTCTGACCCACAATCCACTGCAGCAGAAGTTACATTATCACATGGACTGAGCCTCCCAGTGAAAACAACCAGCGATGAGACAGATATATATATACGTTTTATGCATTTTTCATACAAATAAACTGAAAGTAATGGATGCATGTTTCAATGAAATATACAAAACTAGTCGAATTGTAGTTTTAAAAAAGGGCCAAAATAACCTGCATTGTTCTTTAAAGTCGCTACGAGGAACTTTTAAATATTTCTGAAACAGTCTCATGTTTCCTCTGATGATCATAAATGACATGTAACAGCAAACGAGACCATCAGTGCAAAGAATGCTATTTTTATATAGTTTTTCTTAATGCCTTTGTCATGGGTATACGCTCACCCAGGAACAACAGCTGGCGTGGTAAACACACTACCGCTTCTGTCCAAAGGGGGGCGCTAGAATTAACACACACTGAAAGTTCCTCGGAGCACCTTTAAAAATTTGCTTTTGAGTAACTAGGTGCTTGAAAAGGAGACAATATCTCTATGTATATGTTAGAGGAATACTTCACCGATATGGAACCGGCGTTCTATCATTATAAAATCACTATTATAATATAATGAATGAGGTTTTTCTTCCCTCAGTCTTCCCTCAGTCTTCCCTTGGCCCAGCTGTCCTGTTAATCCTAACCCCTACATTTTTACTAGTGTAATGTCTCAGTAAACTGTAGGGTGAGACAGTGTGACCATAAAACACTCTTTCTGCCTTTTCTCGGGCTAGGATGAACCGATTTCTAAAATGTTTGTACATTTATACTACATAGGATCTCAGAGTTCAATACACCTTCATATTCCCACCGCTGAAGTAGCTCTTTAAATCTAATGGATTATATGTTAAAATGCTGATCTGTCCTTTGTCTGTATTTATTACTTCTGTCTTTCAATAAAAGAATAGTTATTTTTACACCTTGTCTGTTGATGTCTTTTTTTACGTGACGTTCTGGCGCCATCTAGTGTTCAAACTGTCGAATTACAAGACAAATGACCACCAGAAATTATTCTCAGATTTTGACTAAAAAGTGATTTTGACAACAAGCGTTCTCCAGAGTCACTGACTGCACCTTTAATTCTGTTTACCTGCAACCACCTCTGACTCAGAAAATATGTCATATATTCCATGAAAATTCCCATTTTTATTTATAAATTAAAGGTGCTCTGAGGAACTTTAAGTTTGTATTAATTCTAGCGGCCCCCTTTGGACAAAAGCAGTATTTTTTTTCCCCACGCCAGCTGTTGTTCCTGGGTGAGCCGGCGCATATCCATGACAAAGGCATTAAGAATATAAAAATAGCATTATTTAGCACTGATGGTCTCTTTTGCTGCTACATGTAATTTATGATCATCAGAGGAAAAATGAGACTGTTTCAGAAATATTTAAAAGCTCCTCGTAGCAACTTTAACTTGTAAAATGAGTAGAACGTCTAGTCATGGCTTTGGCAATTGAAAAAAAATAAGGATTTTATCTTTGCTTTTGTCAAAGAATTTTTTTTCTGTATTTTCCATAATTATTATTAGTTTCATTCCTGGCTAATTCTGGTTTTAGTATCTTATTTTTTGTAATATTTTGCGTTCATATTTTTAGTGGTAAATAAAGCCAGCAAAGAGTTTGGTGTAATGTCAGACTTCATCCAGCAGGGAGCTCTATCTATCTATCTATCTATCTATCTATCTATCTATCTATCTATCTATCTATCTATCTATCTATCTATCTATCTATCTATCTATCTATCTATCTATCTATCTATCTATCTATATACTCTTCTATCTATCTATCTATCTATCTGTCTGTCTGTCTGTCTGTCTCCATCCGTCCGTCTGTCTCCATCCATCCATCCATCCATCCATCTATCTATCTATCTATCTATCTATCTATCTATCTATCTATCTGTCTGTCTGTCTGTCTGTCTGTCTGTCTGTCTGTCTGTCTGTCCGTCCGTCCGTCCGTCCGTCCGTCCGTCCATCCATCTATCTATCTATCTATCTATCTATCTATCTATCTATCATGAGATGCAACTGAAAACTCAGGAAAAGCCTCGAGTTGTGATTAGTGTTCAATATTGATAACTTTGAGCACTGATGAAGACTTTTAGATTTAGTTACGAGCTCAGATGCTTTTTTAAATTTGTAATTTTTTTTCATTCATAAATTGCGAAAACTGTCACATTCATAGACAGAGACTCCACAGTTCAGCTGATGCAGGTTACTAATAATAAACAAGCCTGTGTGTGTGTGTGTGTGTGTGTGTGTGTGTGTGTGTGTGTGTGTGTGTGTGTGTGTGTGTGTGTTTCATGCTGCGTCATAGGGCGGTGCCCTCAGGTAGACGCACCACCAACGGCAGCGGTCAAATCCACATCATCATTCACCCCAAACACACGCGCACACACACACACACACACACACACACACACACACACACACACACACACACACTCACACTCTCTCTCTCTCTCTCTCTCTCTCTCACACACACACACACACACACACACAGAGGAGGCAGTGTATGCTCAGTCCCAAGTGCCAAACAAACACGCACACACACACACACACACACACACACACACACACTCCCTCCCTCTCTCTCTCTCCCTCTCTCTTATATTATACCAACACACTCCCTCTCTCCTCGGCTCATTCTGAAGGGCGAAGTGAGCCGAAGGGGAACCAACAACTACACACATTTTCTCTCTCAGTGCATTTTCACACCGGAAGATTTGGAAATATCGAAACAGGGAAGTCGGAGGGAGATTTTGTTAGATTGAAGCGCTTTCCTATACCGCGAGAGTTTGTGGCGTGTTTTTTTTTTTTTTTGCATTTTTGCACACGGCTCACACACACACAGCCCCACAGCGCCGATCCTATTCATAAGGATGTTTAGTTGGGTTAACAAGGAGCAAGGTGGACGCAACAAGGACGGAGAAATGTATCAGACAGTAACCGAAGGCCTGCAGCAACTTTACACCAAGAAGCTCTTACCGTTGGAGGAGACTTATCTGTTCCATGACTTCCACTCGCCAGCGCTGGAAGCAGCCGACTTCCAGAGCAAACCTATGGTGTTGCTCGTCGGACAATATTCTACCGGGAAAACCACCTTTATCAGGTAAGTTTTTACAGTCTTGGGTGCGGAGAAAAGGCTAGAAATCATGGTTGTTTTAGCGCTGTAAATATGAGTTGTTTAGGTGTCAGGGAAGGTGTACTTTGTGTGAGTTTGGGTGTGTGTGCACTAAATGTTGGAAAAAAAACACCTTTTATCAGGTAATTTTTTTTACGGTATCTAAAGGTACTGTCAAAGCCCAAACAATGGTCGTTTTATCGCTATAAAAAAGTAGTTAAGTGTCAGTTAATGTGCGATATTTAACCGGGAAAAAACACCTTTTATCAGGTATAGGCTACTGAGAAAAGCCTAGAAAATACGGTCCATTTATAAATATGAGTTGTTATTTTAATTTTTTGCAATGATATTTTATTTGTTATTTCAATAAACCATATAAAAAAAACGATATGCCATCACGTTGAAATGTGTTATAGCGAAGCGGTAATAAGCATTTTCTTCAAAATATCATTAGCTCAAGATACAGGGACGTACATGGGGAGAACAAGACCTCTTAAAGAAATCCGCCTATTTAAGATTATATTGCTTCTAGATACAAAATCAAAAGTGGTATCACAAAGTATATCATATCATGCAAATATATCGTGTTTGAAAGTTAATTCGGCTGAAAAATAATCCACAAAAGCCCTTTCTTATAGTAGGAAAAGTAGTGTTTTAAATTCGGTTGTCAGTGTTTTTGCTTAGGCGCTACTCGTGCCTTCTATTCGATTGCGCCAATGAAAGCGACACTTAAACATGAAATAGCTTGACGGTTTAAACTTTTCGGTTGACCAGGTTTATGCCGAAGTGAAGAATGTACTTTTCCTTCAAAGAAAATACCTTAAAATCTCATTTTTAGTGTGGAAAAGATGGCCAAATAGCATAAATATCCTAAATAGGGAAGTTTCTGAATGACGTTTCGCTAGCAAGGGTGTTGGCATTGTTTTGACTGAATGAAAATATGGAATTTTAAGCTAAAAGTGATAAGTTGTGAGTAGTTTATGGGGTTGATTGTCCAGACAAACCTCATATGTATAAGCTGTAGTTGACAGTAGTTTTCAGTGTCGTTGTGACGTTGTGAAAGCCCCTTAGTCAACAGATTAGAAAAAAAAAATTACAGTAAATTGTTTATTAATTTGGTTTCTCTTCCCCGATCTATGTGGGATGCGAACCAGCAACCCTTGTGTTACAGGCGTGTATATGCGAAGCCACGTTTCCTTATGTGATGCAAATATAATCTAGTAGTGTAATGTTTGTAAAGGGCAGAAGAGAACGCAGGAGGTGACATCTCTATAGTGCTGATGTTGGCACCCGCAAAGCATCATGGGAAGTGTAGTCCTGGTAACATGACAGTCTGGCATGAGCGTAGGCAAGAGAGTAAGAAAGGGATGGATGTGTATTTTTTTAGTCTAGTTTTAAAGCTTATAACTTATAGCTATCAAGTTTTTACCGAACAGATATAAGTAAACTAGGCTGTATACAGGTCTTAAAAATGCATTTTCAGCATGTTCTTAATTAGAAAATGTCTCATAAATCAGACAGTGAACAACATATGAACAAATCCTTCTGTAATAACCTTCAGAATAGTGTTAAGAATGATTATGGAAAGTTTAGTTGATGTAAGTGATTTAGAAGTTGAGATTTTTTGGTTCAGAGTATTGAAAAAACTAACGTTGAGATAATGCTTTCTTAGCTTAAATCTATTCTGTGACAAACTAGAGGCCAGCGTATGATTTTAAAGATGGAGTTAGGTTCTCTTGTATAAAGATCTAGCTAAATGAATTACTGGATTAATGTAAAATTAGGTTTTAATCTGATTTTGAATGCAAATTAAAAGGGTCTTAAAAAGGCTTAGATCGAAAGGGTTTAGAATTACAGTCACTGGTTGCGTTCCGAATCGCATAGTCTTTCTTTTCTCTATTCTACATACTACATCCGACGATAAAAAGAATCTAGTTAGGATGCAGTAGGCATACTATTGGGACATACTTTACTCTCTTATTTCATCATAACATTGCGCCTTGAGCTTGCCTCTTGCTTTTATATCCGTCGCATCCCCGTTTGTTTTCATATGGAGGCTTCGTCGATGTTACGTCACTTCACGTGCGCACTGGATTGTGGGTCAGAATCGCCCAAATAGGATGCACTTTTCAACACTAACAATCTTGGCCGCCTGAAGTAGGACATCCGGGTACTTCTAACCATCCTAAATCTGGCCACAAGAATCGGGACATCCTAAATCTTTTTTCTACATACTATATAGTAGAAAGTATGAGATTTGGAACGCAACCAGTGACTCAAAGCAGGAAACAAACCCATGACCTCAGTTTTGTAAGAAAAAAAATCCTGGAGGCTGGTACTCTGTCACGAGTCAAAAAGAGCTGATCACACACATACACACTGAACCAAACACACACACACACACACACACACACACACACACACACACACACACACACACACACACACACACACACACACACACACACACACACACACACACACACACACACACACACACACACACACACACACACACACACACACACACACACACACACACTGAACCCCACACACACACACTGAACCCCACACACACACACACTCACACTCACTGAACCACACGCACACTGAACCCCATCCCCCACTGTTATGTTAAAGCTGCTCAGGGGCACACACACACCAAACACACTCACACACACACACACACACACACACACACACACACACACACACACACACACACACACACACACACACACACACACACACACACACTCACACCCTGGAACACACACACACACACACACACACACACACACACACACACACACACACACACACACACACACACACACTCACACCCTGGAACACACACACACACACACACACACACACACACACACACACACACACACACACACACACACACACAGAAAGAAACCAGACACTCTTAATTGTTCTCTACCAGATGGCAGTCTGTCTAACATCGTTTACATCTGTCCATTAAAGGTGCAGTAAGCGGAATGGTTCTTTTAGCTAACTTCCTGTCAGTTACTGCAGTTAGCAGTCCCCTCGCTCGTCCCTACGTCGCCACATTAATGCACAGCTGTCTTCAAGCAGCGAGTTATCTAGCATCATCTCAGATCCATAAGTGTGATAAAACATGATAAAAACCATCAAAACAGACATTGGGAAGGATTTTTACCTGCTCCGCCATTGTAGGCGCATAAACATTCACCCCTCTGTTGCTCTGGCGTGCACCGGCAGTGAGACCATGGAGTGTATATACTATATATGAGTGAGACGGGTGTCGGTTTGTAGCGTTCTCTCTTCTGATTGGATATAAATGTCGGGATCCTCCAATAAGTTTATTTGCCGATTACATGCAGAGCAGCTGACTGAGAGATCGGCTTTATGAAACGCGCACATTATGTAAGTGATCACTGTATGAATAAAGAGCGATTTAACACTTATATTAACATAAATAAACCGCTTACTTCACTTTTAACTCTCAACCCAATATCTAATGACATCACAAAACCTGTGACATCATTTTCCTGGAGTGATGTAATCAAATAAAGCGCCAAAATAAACTGTCAGTTGAAAGTGTTTCTTGGAATCTCTCTAAAGGTGTGTTCAGTGTGTGCAGGTGACCAGGTTTCATTTGAATCTTCTGACAGACAGAGACGAGCTGAGACCTGCACACACACACACACACACACACACACACACACACACGTACAGAGAGACACACTCACACACACACACACACACACACACACACACACACACACACGAGAGAGACACACACACACACACACACGTACAGAGAGACACACTCACACATTCACACTCACACTGTAGCACACACTCACGCACACAGAGAGAGACACACACACGCACTGTAGCACGCACACCATAGAGAGAGAGACACACACACACAGATGAACACGGCTGCACAAAACACACACACACACACACACACACACACAAACTTACAGAGACACACACACACATACACACACTGTAGCACACATGCACACACGCACACACACACAGAGAGACACACACACACAGATGAACACACCTGCACACACACTCACACACACACACACACACTTACAGAGACACACACACATACATACACACATTGTAGCACGCATGCACACACTCAGACACACACACACACACACACACTCAGACACACACACACACACACACACACACACACACATATCTGGTCAAACTTGTTTCTATCTCTAAATGTGTGTGGTTTTAACGATTTAAGATACGACTGTAGACTCTTGTTTTCGGCAATTTTTGTGCGTGCGTGCGTGCGTGCGTGCGTGCGTGCGTGCGTGCGTGCGTGCGTGCGTGCGTGCGTGCGTGCGTGCGTGCGTGCGTGCCCAAAGAGGAACAAGAAAAACTAAAATATGTCAACTTTGCAATTTACTGGCAACCTGTCCTGCTCTCTTCGGTTCCCATGATTCATAGCATTCCTCCAAGGGCAGGGTGGGGCGGCACACACACACACACTCGCAAAGAGAGAGAGACACACACACACACTCGCAAAGAGAGAGAGACACACACACACACACACACTCACTCGCAAAGAGAGAGAGACACACACACACACTCACTCGCAAAGAGAGAGAGACACACACAAACACTCGCAAAGAGAGAGAGACACACACACACACTCGCAAAGAGAGAGAGACACACACACACACTCGCAAAGAGAGAGAGAGACACAGGCTGTAGCAAACACACAGACACACACACACACATAGA
>CM049408.1:30802500-30805000 GCA_026929865.2 Hyperoplus lanceolatus
CAGACAGACAGTCCCTTCAGGAAACTCAACGCGTTCGGGAACTCATTTCTCAACAGGTAAAAGACAGACAGACAGACAGACAGACAGACAGACAGACAGACAGAGAAGCATGCAGACAGACAGACAGACAGACAGACAGACAGACAGACAGACAGACAGACAGACAGACAGACAGAGAAGCATGCAGACAGACAGACAGACAGAGAAGCATGCAGACAGACAGACAGACAGAGAAGCATACAGACAGACAGACAGACAGACAGACAGACAGACAGACAGACAGACAGACAGACAGAGAAGCAGACAGACAGACGGACAGAGAAGCATGCAGACAGACAGACAGACAGACAGAGAAGCATGCAGACAGACAGACAGACAGACAGACAGACAGAGAAGCATGCAGACAGACATACAGACAGACAGAGAAGCAGACAGACACACAAACAGACAGACAGACAGACAGAGAAGCATGCAGACAGACAGACAGACAGACAGACAGAGAAGCAGACAGACACACAAACAGACAGACAGACAGAGAAGCATGCAGACAGACAGACAGACAGACAGAGAAGCAGACAGACAGACAGACAGACAGACAGACAGAGAAGCATGCAGACAGACAGACAGACAGACAGAGAAGCATGCAGACAGACAGACAGACAGAGAAGCATGCAGACAGACAGACAGACAGACAGACAGACAGACAGACAGACAGACAGACAGACAGACAGACAGACAGACAGACAGACAGACAGACAGACAGAGAAGCATGCAGACAGACAGACAGACAGACAGACATACCCTTCAGGAAACTCAACGCATTCAGGAACTCATTTCTCAACAGGTGAATGATAATAACCATAACCCATACAGAGGCTCGTACACACAGACATTCATACACAGCATACACACAATCCCTGCGTTACAATCCCCTTTCTTTCTACTACGCATTCGGGAACGCAGACAGACAGATACACAAACATAACACACATATACATATACACAGACAGACAGACAGACAGACAGACAGACAGACAGACAGACAGATACACAAACATAACACACATATACATACAGACAGACAGACAGACAGACAGACAGATACACAAACATAACACACATATACATATAGACAGACAGACAGACAGACAGACAGATACACAAACATAACACACATATACAGACAGACAGACAGACAGATACACAAACATAACACACATACATATAGACAGACAGACAGACAGACAGACAGATACACAAACATAACACACATATACATATACACAGACAGACAGACAGACAGACAGACAGATATACAAACATAACACACATATACATATACACAGACAGACAGACAGACAGACAGACAGACAGATACACAAACATAACACACATATACAGACAGACAGACAGACAGACAGACAGACAGACAGACCCTTCAGGAAACTCAACGCATTCGGGAGCTCGTTCCTCAACGGGTAGAAACAGTTCAGTTGAGTTTTATTTTGTCATTGTTGCAGGTAACCACAACATGTAACAGGTAGAAACACTCAGACAGACAGACAGACACAGATACACACACACACACAATCATAACACACACATATGCAGAGACAGACAGATACACAAACAGACAGACAGACAGACATATAGACAGACAGACAGACAGATACACAAATCATAACACACACATATGCAGAGACAGAGAAGCATGCACAGACAGACAGACAGACAGACAGACAGACACAGATACACACACACACACAATCATAACACACACATATGCAGAGACAGAAAGCAGACAGACAGACAGACAGACAGACAGACACAGATACACACACACACACAATCATAACACACACATATGCAGAAACAGTGCAGTATGAGTCTTATTTTCAGACATTGATACAGGTAACCACAACATGCAGACAGCAGAAGAGAAGCACTCAGACAGACAGACAGACACAGATACACACACACACACACACACAACCATAACACACACATATGCAGAGACAGAGAAGCATGCAGACAGACAGACAGACAGACAGACAGACACACACACGCACGCACACAGACAGACAGAGAAGCATGTATACAGACAGACGCCCTACCAACTGAGCTAAGGGCGCCACTAGAATATCATATTTTAATAGGTTTTGATAAGCGAATAATGTCTGTTGCATGGGGTCGCGTCCCTTCCATCGTCAGAGGAAATGATACATTACAAACGGGAAGTGTTGATGTTTCCACCTCCGACTTCGACGGACGAGGTCACAATTTGACCCGCTTCTTTGTTTAATTTTGTTCTGGATGGACACACACTCATTCACTGCATATGCGTGATGCTACATGTCATTGTGCTTTAAAGGTGCAGTGTGTAATATGACATCATCAAGAAAGTTCTACAAAGTTATAGAATGCAACGCTCCCTGGGTAACCCCAACCCTTTCGAATAATAACAGAAGCTACAGTGGCCTTCAAGGACAAGAACAATTCT
>CM049408.1:30827500-30860000 GCA_026929865.2 Hyperoplus lanceolatus
ACGGGTCGGATTTGAACCCGTGACCACTGCAACGAAGGCCGGAGCCGATATGGTACGCGCTCTATCCACTACGCCACCGCAGCGCCCGTTCTTTACTTTTTAACGTATATTTAAAAACTGATAAAGTACTAATAAACACACTTTTTTTGATCAGAGGAAAAAGGAAACCGTCTCTGAAATATTTAAAAGTTCCTCAGAGCTACTTAAAGCTACTACGAGTAAGTCGGCACGTTGGCGACACCTTTGAACAAAAGCGGTAGTATTATTACGACGCCTGTCGTGAAGCTGTTTTGTAGCTCGTCCAGGGAGTACAAGATTCAAATAATCAGGAAGCAATATGGTGCGTGGCGTGTCCGTGTGTTGAAAGTGTGAGGGCACCGGACTCTTTTTGGCTCCGTGAGTCTATGGGTGACACAGCATCAACTAATGGCAGTAAGTGCTAAACACACCTGATTGCAATGAGTTGATGCAGTGTCACCTCTCACGGAGCTGAACGAGTCCCCGTGTCCTCACACAAAGCGAATGAACGAGAGATGGCAGTTAGTTAGTATGGATCACGATGAGGTAATGTGTTGTTGTAAATAATGACTATTTCAGATGAATAATGGTCATCTGATGATGCTGGTGAGGCAAAGTAAACTTTGTTTTAGTAGGCTACCGCTCATTCATTTAGGAGTAAACACTGCAGTCTAGTTTCGCTGCGTGAAATTGTATACACGTTGCTTGGCAACGCCCTCGTCCCCCCGTAGCCTATATCACTCTCCCTTTTAGCTTTTCTTCATTGCATTTTCTTTTTTTTCTTTGATGGTTCAGCCCCGTTATCAGTCATTATGACGACAAATAACTGTCTCAAACAAGGCTCCCGCTCCCCTTCCCTCACCTGGAGGGATAGGCTTCTCAATTCACGTTCCTGCGCCACACTGAAATCTGCGACCAATATGTGACCATAGAGCATGCACACGTGAACCGAAAATCGGACTGGGTGTACGACCAGATCAAATGCAGTAATAAAAACTATATAAAAACGTCTTTCTTTGCACTGATGGTCTCGTTTGCTGTTAAAGGTAATTTATGATTATGAGAGGAAACATGAGGCTGTTTAAAAGATATTTAAATGTTACTCGTAGCCGCTTTAACCTGCATATTATTATTTTTATTTTTGAAGATATTTTTTTGGCATTTTTATGCTTTATTGATAGTGTAGAGACAGAGTTGAAATGGGGCAGAGAGGGGAGTGACATGCAGAGAACGACCGCGGGCTGGAATCGAACCCGGGTCCGCTGCTGGCCGAGGCCCATGGGGGGGGGGGGGGTACGCCCTACCAACTGAGCTAAGGGCACCCTTACAACCTGCATATTATTTTGAATATAACTGACTTGTTAATCCAGATCAAATCAGAAAGTTTCGGTTTATGGTATTTAGTTGTTTATCGCCCTCTGTCTGCCGCATAGAGGAAATGTATTTTTTAATTTAATAAAAATAAATAAATTACAAGGTAAAGCCTTCAGTGATGGCTCATGGATTTTATACCTTCTGCTGTACGTCCAGGTTTTTTCTTAGCAGTAGAATCAACAACATTTCTTGGGATTTTTCTGAGCTCCTGCACCAGTGTCAGGGGGAGGAGAGGGAGGACACCAGTTTGTAAACGCTGCCATACTGAGAAATACAGAGAGTTTTGTGGAGCTGATGTTAGGCTTAATCAACTTTGTGTCAACTCGTTCTCACAATGACTTGATTGTAACCGACATTGTTGTATTTGTTTTATGTTTTTGAGAAAATTAGATTTTCAATGTCTCATCTTGATGTATCTTTTTCATGCCCCCAGTAAAGCACTTTGAATGTCCTTGTGTCTGAATTGTGCCATCGAAATAAACTTGCCTTGCCACATTCATTCATTCATTCATAAGAAAAACCTACGCACTATAGCTTTAACTAATACTATTTTTTTAATGTATTTTCTCATGCAGGACAAACCTACGCACTATCACTTTAATTTTGGGGCGACTGTGGCTCAGTTGGTAGAGCGGGTCGACTGATGATCAAAGGGTTGGAGGTTCGATCCCCGCCCTGCCACCTGTGTCATAGTTGCTGTGTCCTTGGGCAAGACACTTCACCCACCTTGCCTCGTGTGAATGTCGATAGTTAGCCTGCTGCTATCGGTGTATGAATGTGTGTGTGAATGGTAACGTGGGAAAGGAAAACAGGTCTCCCTTGATAAAGAGTCTTCGGACTCAAAGGGGTTTACCTGTAGAAATAAAGGTTAAAAAATAAATAAATAAATAAATCGTTTTTTTGTTGTGTGTTAAACTTATTTTACAGGACATGCTACATTAAAACATGAATCCTTTGTATTTAACACTTCATTTTAAAAAAACCACAATTTCTGAAGGACCGGTCACATCGGACTAACAATAACTAACTTAAACACACTTAAAAACATAGCAAAGAAAGTGTATTTTTATTCCTCGGAGCGCCTTTTAACTAACCATTTCCTTATGTCTTTATTCCTGTAGGACAAACCTACGCACTATAGCTTTAATTAAATAGTTTTTTTCTCTGTGTGTTATTTTTCCAGGACATGCTACAGTACAACGACTTCAGTAAATTTTCAAATTCGTCTATGAAAATAAACACGCTTTTTCAGCCGTGTGTGTGTGTGTGTGTGTGTGTGTGTGTGTGTGTGTGTGTGTGTGTGTGTGTGTGTGTGTGTGTGTGTGTGTGTGTGTGTGTGTGTGTGTGTGTGTGTGTGTGTGTGTGTGTGTGTGTGTGTGTGTGTGTGTGTGTGTGTGTGTGTGTTCAAAAACCTGCATATTCTTTTAAATATAACTGATTTATTCATTAATCCAGGTCAGATAGTTTTGGTTTCTTCTGGTATTTACCAGTTTGTAAACGCTGCCGTACTGAGAAATACAGAGAGTTGAAAGGCTTAATCAACTTTGTTTCAACTGAATCTAACCCACATTCATTTATATGAAAAACCTACGTACTATGGCTTTAATTAAATAGTTTTTTTTCTCTGTGTGTTATTACAAACTTTAAAACAAATTAAAGTGTATTTCTTCCTCGGAGCGCCTTTTAACTACCCATTTCCTTATGTATTTTCTCTCGCATGACAAACCTACGCACTATGGCTTTAATTAAATCGTTTTTTCTTTCTGTATTTTCTCTCGCATGACAAACCTACGCACTATGGCTTTAATTAAATAGTTTTTTTCTCTCTATGTGTGTATTTCCAGGACAAACCTACGCACTATGGCTTTAATTAGTTTTTTTCTCTCTGTGTGTTATTTTCCAGGACAAACCTACGCACTATGGCTTTAATTAAATAGTTTTTTTTCTCTCTGTGTGTGTATTTTTCACAGGACATGCTGCAGCACTACGACTTCAGTAGATTCCCCTCTATGAAGATGAAGCTGATTGAGTCGGTGGATAAGATGTTAGCGACGAAGATCGCCGGGCTGATGACCATGATACGAGACGAAGAGAAACAAGCCCCACCAGCCATGGTCTGTGATCAGAAATATTACATATTGTTATCCATGCGTTCCAATCCCCATATATACTTCCCTACTATTTAGTATGCCAGAAAAAAAGATTTAGGATGTCCCAATACATGCAGGTCAATTGTAGTATGCTAAAAATACATAAATGCCCCACTTACTCCAATAGCATTTTGGAGTATTCGTCTTTATTCTTGACATTTCTCGACATAATGAAAAAAAAAATAATAATCCTTATCTGAATTTTTTTTCTCTCCTGTCTGCGGCCCTAAAACTCTTCTGTACTTTAGTATGTAGTGTAGTAAAAAGACTAAAACTCTTCTGTACTTTTAGTATGTAGTGTAGTAAAAAGACTAATACTCTTCTGTACTTTAGTATGTAGTGTAGTAAAAAGACTAAAACTCTTCTGTACTTTAGTATGTAGTGTAGTAAAAAGACTAAAACTCTTCTGTACTTTAGTATGTAGTGTAGTAAAAAGACTAAAACTCTTCTGTACTTTAGTATGTAGTGTAGTAAAAAGACTAAAACTCTTCTGTACTTTATTATTTAGTGTGGGCCAGGGTCGGCAGGGAATTAAAATAATTTATGAATGAGTCCCATTTCCGGGTAAATTTTTTGGAACAGCCTTTCACTGTATGATAATTTTTTTCTAATTTAAGGAAAGAAATAACTTCCTTTAGCCAAATTGAAATGGATGGAGGTATTAGGAGATGTATGGGTGAAGTATTCCTTTAATATATCATTGTCTCTGCCTCCAGGTGTCTGGCGGGGCGTTTGAAGGGTCCCACGAGGGCCCGTTCGGACAGGGCTACGGCGAGGGGATCAGCGCCGGGTCGGACTGTGAAGACTGGATCGTCAGCCGCGAGAAACACCGCTACGACGAGATCTTCTACATGCTCATGCCCGTCAACGGAAAAATCACGGGGGTTAACGCCAAGAAAGAGATGATGAATTCCCACTTGCCCAACACGGTCCTGGGGAAGATTTGGAAGCTGGCGGACTGCGATAAAGACGGTATGCTGGATGACGAGGAGTTTGCCTTGGCGCAGCACCTAATAAAGGTGAAACTAGAAGGCTACGAGTTACCTACCGACCTGCCTGAACACTTAGTGCCCCCGTCCCATCGCAAGAATCCAGTGGCGGACGCACTGTACAACAACACTGAAGACTGAAGGCTGTGTGTTTGAAAAGCCATGTATACTAGCGTCCTACTCATACTAAAAGCCCTACTAGCGTCCTACTCATACTAAAAGCCCTACTAACGTCCTACTCATACTAAAAGCCCTACTAACGTCCTACTCATACTAAAAGCCCTACTTACGTCCTACTCATACTAAAAGCCTACTATCGTCCTACTCATACTAAAAGCCCTACTAACGTCCTACTCATACTAAAAACCCTACTAACGTCCTACTCATACTAAAAGCCCTACTAGCGTCCTCCTACTAAAAGCCCTACTTACGTCCTACTCATACTCATTTTGACGTCAATTTGAGTATGTTGTAGGTTTTGTATGCGAGTTTGTGTAGGCTTTGTTCGAAAAGACACATAGACCAATGTCCTACTCATACTTAAAGCCCTACTAACGTCCTACTCATACTAAAAGCCCTACTAACGTCCTACGTCCGTCATAGTCATTTTGACGTCAATTTGAGTATGTTGTGGTTGTGTATGCGAGTTTGTGTAGGCGAGAAATGCCCGGATGAGTACTAACTTCCGGGAGATTTAGTGGATCGATTGGATACTTTCCCTACTCAACCGCCCCACAATGCATTGCGTCTTTTCAAACGACACAGAAGTTTTTTTTAAAATTCTTTATTGCTTCTGTATACTTCATTGTAAACGGTCCGAGGAACCTCACATACACAATGGATGGTTAAGTAGACAGTATGTATACATGTTGAGTATGTAGGAGGGAGGATGTTAGCAGGGCTTTTAGTATGAGTAGGACGTTAGTAGGGCTTTTAGTATGAGTAGGGGGCTTTAGTATGAGTGGACGTTAGTAGGGTTTAGTGACGTTAGCAGGGCTTTTAGTATGAGTAGGACGTTAGTAGGGCTTTCAGTATGAGTAGGATGTTAGTAGGGCTTTTAGTATGAGTAGGACGTTAGTAGGGTTTTTAGTATGAGTAGGATGTTAGTAGGGCTTTTAGTGTGAGTAGGATGTTAGTAGGGCTTTTAGTATGAGTAGGATGTTAGTAGGGCTTTTACCACACAGCCTAAGAGCGACTGTAGGGCACAAGATGGAAGCCAAAGAGACTGACTGAGCTGAAGAGGAAAAAAAGTCCAAATGTATAAATATATATATATTGTACAATTCAGCTGATTTTAAAAAAACACCAAAGTAGAAAAACGATCATGTAGCTTGAAATGCTAAAGCCTGCTACATACTCCGCGAGAAGAAAGAACAAACCCTGCGTTCTGAATAGCATACTTTCTACTATATAGTTTGGTAGAAAAAAGATTTAGGATGTCCTGATTCTTGTGGCCAGATTTAGGATGGTTAGAAGTACCCGGATGTCCTACTTCATGCGGCCAAGATTGTTAGTGTTGAAAACTGCATCCTATTTGGGCGATTCTGACCCACAATCCAGTGCGCACGTGAAGTGACGTCACATCGACGAAGCCTCCGTATGAAAACAAACGGGGATGCGACGGATATAAAAGCAAGAGGCAAGATCAAGGCGCAATGTTATGATGAAATAAGAGAGTAAAGTATGTCCCGATAGTATGCCTACTGCATCCTAACTAGATTATTTTTATGGTCAGATGTAGTATGTAGAATAGAAAAAAGAAAGAGGAGGAGATTCGGAACGCAGGGACAGTTCTCGCTGACAGAGCTGCAGCTTTTGTTCAGCTGTTCTCGCAGCTTGTTCTCGACACATCGTCCGGGCCGAACTTTCTCCTCGCAGCTTGTCCCAGAACTATTGTGTGATTGGTCAGTCTGAAGTCAATGAGGAAAAATCAGCTGGCGCTACTATGGTAACAGCGTGTGACGTCTGCCGTGGTGAGGAGTTTGGCACTTTGAGTTCTGGTGAAGTATGAAACGTCCAGACCAGAAAAATAACTTCTCGCAGCTCTGTCAGTGAGAAGTTTGTTCTTTATTCTCGCGGAGTATGTTACAGTCTTAAAGCTGAGGTGGAGGATTTGGGGAGAAAATAGCAGTTGGGATAGAGATTCGAATCCAAATACCTCAACCGCTCCACTTGTTCTCTTTGGTCCCTCCCCTATGGTCCCTCCCTGACACGACCACCAACAGTCGTGCCAAAGTCAATGGACAGTCCCAACAGCCAATAAGAACAGAGAATCGGAAGCCTCGCTCCGATTGGTCAAAGTGTACAGCTCATGTTAACTTTGACCATAATCAGAAATCACATACCCCAGCTTTAACTCTGCTTTAACTGGGACACTTTTATTTTGAAAAGAGGGAACTGTGCTTTTAAAGTGATACCTTGATATGTAACCAACTTCCTGCCTTAATGTCTTTCTTTATGTAAAAATGTGTAACAATATTTTTGAGCAATTGTGAGCAACTCTTATACAAAAATGATCATTTATAATAATAGCCTATATATATAGCTCCGGGAAAAATTCAGAGACCAGTCTGGATTTTTCTTCAATCTTCATCTCTACATAACTGATTGAAAAT
Source organism: Hyperoplus lanceolatus (assembly GCA_026929865.2). Classification (NCBI taxonomy): domain Eukaryota; kingdom Metazoa; phylum Chordata; class Actinopteri; order Uranoscopiformes; family Ammodytidae; genus Hyperoplus; species Hyperoplus lanceolatus. The sequence continues at coordinate 30,834,647 of CM049408.1, forward strand.
GCTCTGAAGGAGAAAAATTTATTGGAATTTGGTAGAAATGTTGTCAGTAGTTTATATTGTAACACCGAAATGTTCAATTATATGCCTCTAAATAGTAAAACGAGAGACACTGAACATTTGGAGTGGTCTCTTAATTATTTTTCCAGAGCTGCATTTAATTATTTCCTTAAAGTTGCCCATAAGTCTGCTAAAGCTTTTATTTTGATGGATAGAAGTTTCACCATTTAAAAAAAAAAAAAAAAAAAAAATCCTTTCAAAATAAAATAAAATCATATGTGTCTCAATCATCAATCTCCCATATATTATTCATTTACTCTCTAAAACACCTTAAAAACAGTCCACAAACAAATGTAATATTTAAAAAAATTAAAAATTGTATATAAGTATTTTATTACGTTTTCTTCGTGGTTTTATTTACATTTTTAACAATTTTATGATTTTAACTTCGTTCATATCTGTTTTTTTTTTTTGTTTTTTTTTTGACAATCGAACCAAAAATGTTCTACAGACCCTTACCTTCAATTTAGACACACACACACACACACACACACACACACACACACACACACACACACACACACACACACACACACACACACACACACACACACACAGAGAGGAAATATACCGTTTGCTACATGCACATAATTCCTCACACAACCAGGACGTACATATTTATATATAACTTTTTAAAAGTGTTCGTCAGAGGTTAAATGTGACTGTCACACACACCTACACACCTACACACACACACACACACACACTCTTGTTTAAACAGATGAAACAGGGAAGCAGTTCATTTCTCCTCGGGGACGTATGGCTTCCTCACATTGTAAACATTTTGCTGACTGCACATTTTTCACTCCTTATGGAAACGGCTTTATTGAATTATGGAAGTCAGAACTAAGGGTTAGAAATGTTAATGGGGGGTGAACTGGTGGCGTAGTGGATAGAGCGCGTACCATATTGGCTCCGGCCTTCGTTGCAGTGGTCGCGGGTTCAAATCTGACCCGTGGACCTTTACTGCAGGTCACCCCCCTGAGAAAAGGCAGAAAGAGTGTTTTATTGTCTCACTGTCTAACCCTTACATTTTACTAGTGTGACATCACACATGGGAAAATGTAAGGGTTAGGATTAACAGGACAGCTGGGCCAAGGGAAGATTGAGGGAAGACTGAGGGAAGAAAAACCTCATTCATTATATTATAATAGTGATTTTATAATGATAGAACGCCGGTTCCGTTTGGGTGAAGTGTTCCTTTAACGTTCTTGAGGATTCAGTAGCTGGGTGGGTTCTGGTCTGTGCCTTTTTAACAAGCAAAGAGTAAAGTTTATATTGTTATGCTGAAAAAAATCTGTTTGCATTTCGTCTGTCCATGATTTTAAAGGTGCACTGTGTAGTTTCAGAGGAGGGGGGTTTGTTTACATTCACAGAGCCTGCAGTTGGTTTACAAAACATATTTTCTCTACATGTAATTCTTAGTATTGAATAATTCTATCATCATAAATCAAAACTAAATTATTTTGAAGAACCTGGAACCAAAACGTCAGACTAGAATATGTTTGTAAACCAAACTGTGGGCCCTGCTGCTGTAAACAACAACAGTGAAACAGTAACTTTTCAGGAAGCTTTCTAACTTCAAACAGTGTTCCAGGGATCACATTTACCCTGTGAAGAAAGTTTATTTATTCAGTTATGAGAATATACCTTAGAAAATGTTTCACTTCTCTGACACACACCCAAAGTTACACACTGCAGCTTTAAATGCCCATTAAATGCAGGATTATCATAGTGTATATAATCTAATGCTTCTCTCAGTCAGACGATGAGAAAAATGTCCAATTAATCTGAATGTAAAAGTGTTTTATTTTTGTGATTTCTGTATTTTGTATTCTTGCCGTTTGAATGTCAGTTAAGATGATGTCATCCTGTTATCAAAGCAGGAGATCAATAAAGTTTATTCAACACATTCTGGTGGCTAGATCTATGTTTTTCTTATTGATATTAACATGCACAAGTGGGATAATTACTCTAACATGTAAGAGTTAAAGCTATAGTGCGTACTTTTTTTATATAAATAAATGTTGGTTCCCCAAATGAGTTGACACAAAGTTGTTTAAGCCTATTATCAGCTCCACAAAACTCTCTCTGTATTTCTCAGTATGGCAGCGTTTACAAACTGGTGTCCCCCCTCCCCCTCCCTCCCCCCTGACACTGGTGCAGGAGCTCAGAAAAATCCCAAGAAGAGCCCAAGAAATGTTTCAGTTGTTGATTCTACTGCTAAGAAAAAAACCTGGACGTACAGCAGAAGGTATAAAATCCATGTGCCATCACTGAAGGCTTTACCTCATGTAGATGCACCGACAGTGTTGTTGTAATTACTCATGAATTCCTCATGGGGGGGGGGGGGACAGAAGCTACGCACTATAGCTTTAAAAATGTGTTTTTAAAGGGTCAGTTCACTAAAATAACTCTCAGTTCAAAAGTCGTTCCAGTGAAATCTGGTCTATTGTATAACGTCCTGTTTCTTTATATATCTGTCTGTCTGTCTGTATCTCTCTGTCTGTCTGTCTGTGCGTGCATGCGTGTTCTTCTGTGTCTGTCTGTCTGTCTGTGCGTGCATGCGTGTTCTTCTGTGTCTGTCTGTCTGTCTGTCTGTCTGTCTGTCTCTCTCTGTCTGTCTGTCTGTGCGTGCATGCGTGTTCTTCTGTCTGTCTGTCTGTCTGTCTGTGCGTGCATGCGTGTTCTTCTGTCTGTCTGTCTGTCTGTCTGTGCGTGCGTGTTCTTCTGTCTGTCTGTCTGTCTGTGCGTGCATGCGTGTTCTTCTGTCTGTCTGTCTGTCTGTGCGTGCATGCGTATTCTTCTGTCTGTCTGTCTGTCTGTCTGTCTGTCTGTCTGTCTGTCTGTCTGTGCGTGCATGCGTATTCTTCTGTCTGTCTGTCTGTCTGTCTGTCTGTCTGTGCGTGCATGCGTATTCTTCTGTCTGTCTGTCTGTCTGTCTGTGCGTGCATGTGTATTCTTCTGTCTGTCTGTCTGTCTGTCTGTCTGTGTGTGCATGCGTATTCTTCTGTCTGTCTGTCTGTCTGTCTGTGTGTGTTGTATTTGTGTTTGCAGGTCAAACGATGGATGTGTGTCATCAATCATAATTCTAACAGGAAGCTCCTCCTCTTTCCTCTCCAGCTCTTCTGTTTATCTTTTCTCATAATGGCCGCCATGTGGATAATAACTCATACAGACATAATTTACTTTCACATGTTTTCGACTAGCAGGGTGTGTGTGTGTGTGTGTGTGTGTGTGTGTGTGTGTGTGTGTGTGTGTGTGTGTGTGTGTTTTCTCTGCAAGCTTTTCAGTTTAAATTGATGTTGTACAGTTTGTGAACCTGTTTATTTGCAACTCAGCCTTTGGAATTCTGGGAGTCGGATAAGAAAAAAATTGTAACTACAGTAGATATATTTGGTGAACTTTTTAGTAACTAAATATTTTTTAACGTGTGCTTTTTGCTTTTCTTAAATAGATCAAATTATGATTTATTTCTATAGATGAAAAAACTACGAACTATTCGTTACTATTCAGGAAATGAAGGGAGACCTTTTGAAATAAAATACTGGTTGCGTTCCGAATCGCATACTCTTTCTTTTTTCTATTCTACATACTACATCAGTCGATAAAAATAATCTAGTTAGGATGCAGTAGGCATACTATTGGGACATACTTTACTCTCTTATTTCATCATAACATTGCGCCTTGATCTTGCCTCTTGCTTTTATATCCGTCGCATCCCCGTTTGTTTTCATATGGAGGCTTCGTTGATGTGACGTCACTTCACGTGCGCACTGGATTGTGGGTCAGAATCGCCCAAATAGGATGCAGTTTTCAACGCTAACAATCTTGGCCGCATTAAGTAGGACATCCGGGTACTTCTAACCATCCTAAATCTGGCCACAAGAATCGGGACATCCTAAATCTTTATTCTACCATACTATATAGTAGAAAGTATGAGATTCGGAACGCGACCACTTTTTAATTTTTTCAGGAATTTCAAATTAAAGGTCTCATAGTTAAAGTGAAGTCACAAGTCTTTTGTGTTAAACTCAAAGTTCAGCTCCAATGTCTGTTTGAAATTTAGTTGCATTCAAGGAACCTCCGACATCTAAGATTTTTTTTTTTTTTTTTTTTTTTTTTGGCATTTCTTTATTAGACAGTGTGTAGAGACAGGAGATGAAATGTGTCAGAGAGGGGAATGACATGCAGAGAACGACCCGGGCTGGATTCTAACCCGGGTCTGCTGTGAAGAGGACAGACAGACAGACAGACAGACAGACAGACAGACAGACAGACAGACAGACAGACAGGACAGGTGAATGACAAGCAGAGAATGACCCGGGGCTGGATTCTAACCCGGGTCTGCTGTGAAGAGGACTGAGACTATGTGGTGGGGGATGGGGGGCTTCAACCAATTTTTCTTTGCAGCAAGTGAACTAAACGTACAGTAATAAGACAATGACGACATACTGTGACATAAACCTGCTGACTATGGTCTTAAAGTGTGTGTGTGTGTGTGTGTGTGTGTGTGTGTGTGTCTGTGTGTGTGTGTGTGTGTGTGTAAGTGTCTCTCTTTCTGTGTGTGTGTGTCTGTCTCTTTCTGTGTGTGCGCGTCTCTTTATGTGTGTGTGTGTGTGAGACTTTGTCCTCTGCAAGCACCTGCAGTCAGGTGAGCGGAGTTGCTCATGCTGTAAATCCAATGGCTTCAAAGTTCACACACACACACACACACACACACACACACACACACACACACACACACACACACACACACACACACACACACACACACACACTTTAACCGTAACATTGGGTGTCTCACTGTCTCACTCTGAATGCTTGATCGGAGGTGTATTTTTATCCGTGTGTGTGAGATTCCACTTTAAGGTAAGTGTCAGTGTGAGTGCCTTTCCTCTGTAAGTGTGTTTATGTTAAATGCATAGTGTTTACAAGGAGCGTCTCATCCGTTTGTTTTTGTCTAAGTGTGTGTGAAGCCGAGTAACAAGTTGTTTGTGATTTATTATCATCATGTTATTTCAGTGCATCTGGTTTCCCTGTTTATCTGATGATGTAAGCTCATTTAAAGGCACAGAGAGATATCTTATATAAGATCTTTGTTTAAAACACTCTTTATTTTATTACTTAACTTAAGTCGAAACAGTGAAACATTTTTTTTTCAACATATTTGTGTACAAAGTTGTTACTTTTTACAGTTCTAAAAAAATGCATTTCCAGCATGTTTTTAAGAGGAAAATGTCTCATAAATCAGACAGTGAACAACATATGAACAAATCCTTCTGTAATAACCTTCAGAATAGTGCTGAGAATGATCATGGAAAGTTTAGTTGATGTAAGAGCTTTGGAAGTTGTAGATTTTTGCTCCAGAGTATTAAACAAAATAAAAACTATATCTATCTATCTATCTATCTATCTATCTATCTATCTATCTATCTATCTATCTATCTATCTATCTATCTATCTATCTATCTATCTATCTATCTATCTATCTATCTATCTATCTATCTATCTATCTATCTATCTATCTATCTATCTATCTATCTATCTATCTCTGGTGAAAACCCTGCACTCACCAAGTTAAATGACATTTAATCATGTATTAATAAAGATAATTACCCTTCACACACACACACCACACACACACACACACACACACACACACACACACACACACACACACACACACACACACACACACAGCATAAAAGTGAGATCATTTTTATGACACTCAGGTATTTTTACAGCGCGTTGTATTGAAGGTGTGAATGCTTCTGTCAGCATATAGAAGTATGAAATTAACATCTTAACGACTTATATTATAGCTGACGATGCTACGAAACTAGCAACGTCAGAAAGTCCTCGTGCTTTTATGGACAGTATAAAACATATATGCCTGCTTCAAAGTTAAGCCTTAAAGGGTCACTGTGTAGTTTCAGAGCCTGCAGTCAGTTTACTAAACATATTTTCTCTACATGTAATTCTTAGTATTGAATAATTCTGTCATGATAAATCAAATTATTTTGAAGATCCTGGAACCAAACGTATAAGACTAGAATATGTTTGTAAACCAAACTGTGGGCCCTGCTGCTGTAAACAACAACAGTGAAACAGTAACTTTTCAGGAAGCTTTCTAACTTCAAACAGTGTTCCAGGGATCACATTTTCCTGTGAGGAAAGTTTGTTTATTCAGTTATGAGAATAAACCTTAGAACATTTAACTACACCACCTGCAGAGCTGAATCCATAAAATACATTAAAATTAATAATAAACTTGAGTTAAATTTTGATTGGCTACAGATAAGACCTGCTGTGTAATGGCTTTATGACTGTTCTCTTTCTGTGCTACTGTTTATTTCAACATTAGTTTTTCTTCTCAATACTCTGAACCAAAAAATCTACAACTTCTAAAGCACTTACATCAACTAAACTTTCCATGATCACTCTCAGCACTATTCTGAAGGTTATTACAGAAGGATTTGTTCATATGTTGTTCACTGTCTGATTTATGAGACATTTTCTTCTTTAAAATATTCAGAAAATGCCTTTTTTTAAAAAAAGACCTGTTAGATATTGTCAACTTTTCATATCTATACAGACATTACCGAAAAAATCAAAAATCTTCACACAAAATACAAGGTTTAAATGTCAGTAATCAACTGCCACCGTTTCATTATAATATCTGCAAACTGGCTCTTTATACAAACTTGATGTAATTGGTTTAATTTTTATGTTGTGTCTTATTCATCACACCCTGTCCAGACCTCTACGCCCGTCCCCCGACTAGTTTTCAGTGCATTTGTGTTTTCTATTTTGTTGCTGTACATAGGCTGGGCATTTGTACGTCCGTTTTATATTTGTCTAAGTGAGTCATGCTTGTGTATTTGTTATTTGTACCTTTATTCCTAGTGGGGAGAGTGTGTGTGTGAAAGAGAGAGAGTGTGTGTGTGTGTGTGTGTGTGTGTGTGTGGAAAGAGAGAGAGAGAGAGAGAGAGAGTGTGTGTGTGTGAAAGAAAGCGAGAGAGAGAGAGAGAGAGAGAGAATTATGCTATAAACTATATACTATCTAGGGTTTTTCCTCCGTGTGTTCTCAGCTGGTCCAGGATGGAGGGAGACGAGGATGGAGCCGGCCGGGTGAGGGAGCTCCAGGAGCAGAGGATGAGCGTCCAGAAGAAAACCTTCACCAAGTGGATGAACAGCGTCTTCCACAAGAACGGGGTGAGAGACAAACACAAACACACACACACTCGCTCTCACACACACACCTGTATATAACTAATATAATGTTCATAATAGAGAGAAAGAGTGAGAGACACGGAGAGAGAGGGAGGGAGGGAGGGGGAGAGAGAGAGAGAACATGTTTGTTTCCATTCATAAATTGGACAAAAAAATAATAATTAATGAAAACAGGATTGATAATATTTGAACATTTAAGGAGTCAGTGATTCTGGAGAACGCTTGTTGTGAAAATTGATGAACATCTCCTCATGATCCGCTCCCTGTCTGTATCCAATGTTAATACACAGACTAGACTCTGTAAACTGGCATGTCACAAAGGTGGGCACAGTAGCTAGCGACATGCCTTTTTTTTCCCAGAGCTTAAAGGTGCAGTGTGTAATATGACATCATCAAGAAAGTTCTACAAAGTTCTAGAATGCAACACTCCCTGGGTAACCCCAACCCTTTAGAATAATAACAGAAGCTACAGTGGCCTTCAAGGACAAGAACAATTCTACATTTTAAACAATGCACCTGATCACATTCCAACTATGACACTTTCAAGATGGCAGCACTAGGCCTTGGTCCAAAATATGCAGAAATATGGACATATATGAGACTCTTTCTAAGGGAAAAAATAATAATTCAAAACATTTTTTTCAGCTATTATGCACTAAATTGAATGTACTTATGGATATTATAATTACTTTCTACAAAATCTGCTAGGAAATAAAACCGAAAATTCTACACACTGCAGCTTTAAATATGTGTAAATGTGCATCTCATTAAAAATCTTAATGTTGGATAAAGCCAGAGTTACAAATCTTTATTTAATTTAGTACATACTAAATTAAATTACATACTAGTGTCCAAAGATCATACAGAACAGATGTTGGATACAGTCTTTTTATATTATAAATCAAAAAATAATACAGCATTTAAAAAAGCATTTTCATCATTTTTAAGGCGAACGAATCTCCTGAACAAACCCTTGTGTGATAACCTAGAGACTGATTTCAGCTCTGTAGCGCCCCCTGTGCCAGCCGGCTGAAGTGCTGTGTTTGCTGTGTGAGTCAGTTTGTGTGTATCTCAGTGTGTGTGTGTGTGTCTGTGTGTGTGTTTCTGTGTCTGTCAGTGTGTGTGTGTGTCAGCCGGCTGAAGTGTGTGTGTCATGGTGTGTGTGTGTGTGTGTGTGTCATGGTGTGTGTCAGCGCGTGTGTGTGTGTCTCAGTGTGTGTGTGCGCCTGCTGAAGTGTGTGTGTCATGGTGTGTGTCAGCGTGTGTGTGTGTGTCTCTCAGTGTGCGTTTGCCAGCCTGCTGAAGTATGTGTGTCAGCGTGTGTGTGTGTGTGTGTCTCAGTGTGTGTGTGCGAGCCTGCTGAAGTGTGTGTGTCAGCGTGTGTGTGTGTGTCTCTCAGTGTGCGTTTGCCAGCCTGCTGAAGTGTGTGTGTCAGCGTGTGTGTGTGTGTGTGTCTCTCAGTGTGCGTTTGCCAGCCTGCTGAAGTATGTGTGTCAGCGTGTGTGTGTCTCTCAGTGTGTGTGTGCCAGCCTGCTGAAGTGTGTGTGTCTCTGTGTGTGTGTCATGGTGTGTGTCAGCGCGTGTGTGTGTGTCTCTCAGTGTGTGTGTGCGAGCCGGCTGAAGTGTGTGTGTCTCTGTGTGTGTGTCATGGTGTATGCGCTCTGCAGTAGATTGGAGATGACGAGAGTTTGCTGTGGAGTTGAGGCTTTGACCCACACGCGCCCGTTCACTCCCACGATCACTTCACTGGGAAACAGCTGCTGTATCTGGACACGCAACGAGCTCTGGGGGGCAAGGAGCCTGGAGGAGAGGCAGAGAGGGCGAGAGAGGTTTAATATGTATAGAGAGATGGAGAGAGAGAGAGACAGAGAGACAGAGACAGACAGACAGACAGACAGACAGACAGACAGACAGACAGGCACGCAGAGAAACACTCGGGGGCAAGCAGCCTGGAAGAGAGAGAGAGAGAGGTTTAGTATGTATAGAGAGAGATGGAGAGAGAGACAGACAGACAGACAGACAGACAGACAGACAGACATGTATAGACAGACATGTACAGACAGACAGACAGACAGACAGACAGACAGACAGAGAGACAGAGAGGGGTTTAACATGTATAGACAGACAGACAGAGAGAGAGGGAGGTTTAACATGTATAGACAGACAGACAGAGAGACAGACAGACAGACAGACAGACAGACAGAGAGGGGTTTAACATGTATAGACAGACAGACAGAGAGAGAGGGAGGTTTAATATGTATACACAGACAGAGAGAGAGACAGACAGAGGCACGCAGAGAGCTCTTGGGGGCTAGCAGGGCGAGAGAGGTTCAATATGTATACAGAGAGAGAGAGAGAGAGACGGACAGACAGACAGATAGACAGACAGAACAATGCACTTAAAGGAAAAATCCCCCTAATATGTATACACAGACAGACGGAAAGACAGACAGAGAGAGAGAGAGAGAGAGGGAGAGAGACAGACAGCCAGAGAGACAGACAGAGAGAGAGGGAGAGAGACAGGGGGGAAGAGAGAGAGAGAGGTTTAATATGTATACACAGACAGACAGACAGACAGACAGAGAGAGTGAGACAGGCAGACAGACAGACAGACACAGACAGACAGACGGACGGAGAGAGGGAGAGAGACAGACAGACAGAGACACACGCACACACACACACACAGACACACACACACACACACACACACACACACACACACACACACACACACACACACACACACACACACACACACACACACACACACACACACACACACACACGGTTACCTCCTGCAGAGTCCCAGGGACACAGTAAACAGTAGCCCTCCCTCTCCAAACACTCCCATCCCATTGGCCCGTCCACAGCCGTCCACACACACCAGCTCCGGCTCCATGTGCTGATTGGCTACGAGGAACTGAGCGAACACAAGGTCTCCCACCTGGAAAACACAGGGAGAGTGAGAGTGTGTGTGTGTGTGTGTGTGTGTGTGTGTGTGTGTGTGTGTGTGTGTGTGTGTGTGTGTGTGTGTGTGTGTGCGTGCGTGTGTGTGTGAGTGAGTGTGTGTGTGAGTGAGTGAGTGACACACTCCCTGCCTTCCGAATCTCATACTCTTTCTTTTTTCTATTCTACATACTACATTTTTCTGCTTTATTGATAGTGTAGAGACAGAGGTGAAATGGGGCAGAGAGGGGAGTGACATGCAGAGAACGACCGCGGGCTGGAATCCAACCCGGGTCCGCTGCTGGCCGAGGCCCATGCGGGGGGGACGCCCTACCAACTGGGCTAAGGGCGGCCCTTTTTTCTTTTTTCTATTCTACATACTACATCTGACGGTAATAAGAATCTAGTTAGGATGCAGTAGGCATACTATTGGGACATACTTTCCTCTCTTATTTCATCATAACATTGCGCCTTGATCTTGCCTCTTGCTTTTATATCCGTCTCATCCCCGTTTGTTTTCATATCGAGGCTTCGTCGATGTGACGTCACTTCACGTGCGCACTGGATTGTGGGTCAGAATCGCCCAAATAGGATGCAGTTTTCAACACTAACAATCTTGGCCGCATGAAGTAGGACATCCGGGTACTTCTAACCATCCTAAATCTGGCCACAAGAATTGGGACATCCTAAATCTTTTTTCTAGCATACTAAATAGAAAGTATGCGATTCGGAACGCAGGGACACACAAACACACACAAGGTCTGGTTCCATGTGCCGATTGGCTACAAGGAACTGGACAAACCCGTGTGTGTGTGTGTGTGTGTGTGTGTGTGTGTGTGTGTGTGTGTGTGTGTGTGTGTGTGTGTGTGTGTGTGTGTGTGTGTGTGTGTGTGTGTGTGTGTGTGTGTGTGTGTGTGTGTGTGTCACACACCTGTACATTGGGTCTGTTCCTCTTGGTTGCTCCCTCAAAGGCCAGGTATGAGAGAGAGGCGGGCTCACTGCCTCCATAGTCCACCTGCACAAATCACATGGTTAGTGTGTGTGTGTGTGTGTGTGTGTGTATGTGTGTGTGTGTGAGAGAGTGAGTGTTTCTCTGACTGTGTGAGTGAATGAGTGAGTGAGAGAGATCGAGTGCGTGCGTCTGTGAGTGTGTGCGTGCGTCTGTGAGTGAGTGAGTGAGTGTGTGAGGCAGTCTGTGTGTGTGAGTGAGTGAGTGAGTGAGTGAGTGAGTGAGTGAGTGAGTGAGTGAGTGAGTGAGTGAGTGAGTGTGTGAGAGTGAGTGAGTGAGTGAGTGTTTCACCTTGAACACGTCTCCTGCCTTGCTGGCGATTATGCCGATGACAGTTTCTCCTTTAGCGGGGACATACCTGAAGATAGATAGATGGATAGATGGATAGATGGATAGATGGATAGATGGATAGATAGATAGAGGCAAGTTTATTTATATAGAACAATTCAGACACAAGGCCATACCAGTGCTTTACAGGGGTATTAATTAAAATACATCAAGTATAGAATAGACATTAGAAAAGCGAATGAATAGAAATAGAATAGAATAGAAATTTAGATTGAATAAAAATTACAGGTTAAGAGGGAGACATAGACGGACGGACGGACAGACAGACAGACAGACAGAAAGAAAGAAAGAAAGAAAGATAGATAGATAGATAGATAGATAGATAGACAGACAGACAGACAGACAGACAGACAGACAGATATCCCTTGGCACGTACCTCCTCTGATGCGACTCGATCCAGAATGTGTGCGGCTCTTTGAACCTCAGCACGCCGCTCTTACGGACCTCGAGGCGGGCTGCACTGCGCCGTAACCCGGGACCACATACCACCTGATAGATAGATAGATAGATAGATAGATAGATAGATAGATAGATAGATAGATAGATAGATAGATAGATAGATAGATAGATAGATAGATAGATAGATAGATAGATAGACAGATAGATAGATAGATAGATAGATAGATAGATAGATAGATAGATAGATAGACAGACAGACAGACAGACAATGTCAAAGTAAAATTTATTTCTATAGCACATTTTAAAACAACATCAGTCGACCAAAGTGCTGTACATGATACAATACAAAATAACATATAAGATACACGAGAAAGAAAAATGGAGGCGTGTCAAAGTCTCAACTTGTGTTAAAGGCCGATGAAAAAAAGTGAGTCTTCAGCAACGTTTTAAATTTGTCAACTTAACAGGGATCCAGGTTACATAGATAGATAGATAGATAGATAGATAGATAGATAGATAGATAGATAGATAGATAGATAGATAGGATAAGATAGATAGATAGATAGATAGATATATAGATAGATAGATAGATAGGATAAGATATACTTTATTCATCATCCACCACCTTAAACAGAGTGTGAAAACACACACACACACACACACACACACACACACACACACACACACACACACACACACACACACACACGTGTCTAGGTCTAACTAACTAACTACCTTGTCGAGCTTGGGGACCTCCGTGAGAGAGAGGCTGCCGTCTCCGTCCACAGCCGCAAAAGAGAACTCATCTCCGGGTAGCAGCACCTGACCCACACGCTGTTTGAGAACCGCGAACATAAGTTATAACGCCAGAGAAAGACAGACAGGCTTGTTTACAGCGGACACATGTATATGGAAAAGTGAAACTCTCGCTGGAACAACTTCTCGCGATAGACTAGGCCGACGTGACTCACAGACGGGAGTTGATTGGCTGAGAAGCAAAAATAACGTCATCACGTCGGCTGCCCTTTTCCGTTAAGGCCAGGACACACCGGCCAGATAATCGCCGTCGTAGTGTCGGTAGGGGGTCGGGACACGAATCTGTTTGGTGTGTGCTGTGACGTCGGCCGACGTAGAGGTCGTCGGGCTTGTTTTGCGCCGATTGAACATGTTCAATCGGCGGCCGACCGTCTTTCATTTGGAGCAATTTGATTGGTGGAGGGCTAGCGAATCAGTGAAGCCCGGAAGTGAGGCGGATAGCACAAACAGCTAACAACAGCTAGCCATCGTTTTAATGTGTTTGTTCGTTTCGTTTTGCGAGTACTCACATGCATCAACCCTTGTTGACTGCTCGACACCATGCTCGACACTCTCTGTTAAAAATTGTGCTCTTATGGTCCATAAATATAAATACGTATTTCTATCTATGTTTATGCTCTAGAGAGCTGTCCCATCATTTCCGGCTTTCGTTTTTTTTCGGGCCACAATACAGATTAGCGCCGCCTGCTGTTGTGGAGACATTACGTCCCGCGCAAGCGCAGAGCGTACGGAAAAATAAGCAGTCGTCTCGGTGTGTTTTGTGGCCGCGACGGGAAGACTGGAGCTTCCTGAAACGGCGACTCCAGTTTTTGGGTAGTCGGAACGTGTCGGACTGGTGTGTCCTGGCCTTTACGCCTGTTTTGGTGGAGCCGTTTGTCAATCAACGGTTGGGCCCTGAAACTAACCAATCACCACTCTATGTGAGTAACTAAGCACCGCCCCATTACCTTAACAACAGTCGCGCGAGGTAGAAGAATTCCTTTCATCCAGATAACAGACAGACCTCAAGGAAAGCAACAGATAAAATGTGTGGACATACTTTTTTAATGCATAAATGTACCTTTATTTTACTCTCCTAAAAAATTGTTCTACCACTCCTTACAATAAATACCTAAGTAAGTTTCTAGTGAACAAAAAAAATCAGTAACTAGGGACCCCCCCCCCCCCCCGCCAACAGTAGCGCTAGGAAAGACTTCAGTGTCGCGTGCTCATTCAGCAATGGCGGACCCAGATTTTGGAGAGCCTGTACGCAGCGAAGAAAGCGGCGAAGAGGACACAAACTCAGACATTGAAGGATTTGATTCGCTCGATGATGAAGAATATGATTCAGGGTAAGTCCATATTCGTTTGTACAACACTTCCCTGTTTTAGAATGAATTGTATTGGCTTTGTATCGCTTGTATGTAATGTGTAAACAGCCCAACCGCACCCCCCTTCTAGAATTTCGCGGGCTTTATTTGTGTGCTTCTTAGCAGTGGTGTAAGATCTCGCGAGAGAAAAAAATGCAATGAGGCCAAAACGAGATCAAAACAAACCCCAAAGAAGCGATCTCATATATGTGTGTGTAGGACTGTAGGCTACACAAAAATGTATCTTTTCATACATTTAAAGCTGCAGTGTGTAGAATTTTGGGTTTTATTTCCTAGCAGATTTTGTAGAAAGTAATTATAATATCCATAAGTACATTTAATTTAGTGCATAATAGCTGAATTTTTTTTTTTTCTAATTATTTATTTTTCCTTAGAAAGGGTCTGTCCATATTTCTGCATATTTTGGACCAAGGCCTAGTGCCGCCATTTTGGAAGTGTCATAGTTGGAATGTCATCAGGTGCATTGTTTAAAATGTAGAATTGTTCTTGTCCTTGAAGGCCACTGTAGCTTCTGTTATTATTCTAAAGGGGTGGGGTTACCCAGGGAGCGTTGCATTCTAGAACTTTGTAGAACTTTCTTGATGATGTCATATTACACACTGCAGCTTTCATACATGTATTGCAGTTCAAAGATCACAATACAAATCTTGTAGTGAACAACGAACATACCCACAAAGCGTAACATTTTTTAAAGGCATAAGGGTCAATATAAGTAATTGAACTCCTTTTCTGATATTCATTGTTTGAAATATTGACTTTGAAGTCCACTTTGAAGCGTATTGTAGTTTTTGATATAAACAAAAACATACTTACTTGCTCATACTCTTAACACATCAGAGCCCAAACAGCACTGCCACCCTCAAAGGATTTATTTTTTGTTATCACTTAAACCTGCAGTGTGTAATATGACATCATTAAGAAAGTTCTACAAAGTTCTAGAATGCAACGCTCCCTGGGTAACCCCAACCCTTTAGAATAATAACAGAAGCTACAGTGGCCTTCAAGGACAAGAACAATTCTACATTTTAAACAATGCACCTGATGACACTCCAACTATGACACTTTCAAGATGGCGGAACTAGGTCTTGGTCCAAAATATGCAGAAATATGGACATATATGAGACCCTTTCTAAGGGAAAAAAAATAAATAAAAAAAAATGTTTTCAGCTATTATGCACTAAATTAAATGTACTTCTGGATATTATAATTACTTTCTACAAAATCTGCTAGGAAATAAAACCCAAAATTCTACACACTGCAGGTGTAAAGGTGAAGTCAGCGATTCTTGAGAAAGCTTGATGTCAAAACAGTGAATATCTCCTCATGATCCGCTACCTGTCTGTACTGTGTGTGTGTGTGTGTGTGTGTGTGTGTGTGTGTGTGTGTGTGTGTGTGTGTGTGTGTGTGTGTGTGTGTGTGTGTGTGTGTGTGTGTGTGTGTGTGTGTGTGTGTGTGTGTGTGTGTGTGTGCTGAATAACAATCAAATGTTAATACACAGCCTAGGCTCTGTAAACTGGTATGTGAACAAAGGAGGCACACCGTAGCTAGTAACATGCCAGTTTACAGTGCAAATTTTTTTTATCAGTGCATACACAGTACAGATAGGTATAGCAGATAATGAGGAGATATCCTCAGATTTTGACAACACGCATTCTCAAGAATTCCTTTTTAAAGGTGCAGTGTGTAATATGACATCATCAAGAAAGTTCTACAAAGTTCTAGAATGCAACGCTCCCTGGGTAACCCCACCCCTTTAGAATAATAACAGAAGCTACAGTGGCCTTCAAGGACAAGAACAATTCTACATTTTAAACAATGCACCTGATAACATTCCAACTATGACACTTTCAAGATGGCGGCACTAGGCCTTGGTCCAAAATATGCAGAAATATGGACATGTATGAGACCCTTTCAAAGGGAAAAAAAATTATTCAAAAAATTTTGTTCAGCTATTATGCACTAAATTAAATGTACTTATGGATATTATAATTACTTTCTACAAAATCTGCTAGGAAATAAAACCCAAAATTCTACACACTGCAGCTTTAATAGTAAAAGCTAATCTGGTAAAATAACAAGCAGGATTTGTGTGGATATAATTCATTTTGTATTGTTTTGATGAATGCCCCTCACTCTTGTAGTATTTGCTCTGTTAGTGTGAGCGTATACCCATGACAAAGGCATTAAGAAAAACTATATAAAAATAGCATTCTTTGCACTGATGGTCTCGTTTGCTGTTACATGTAATTTATGATCATCAGAGGAAAAATTAGACTGTTTCAGAAATATTTAAAAGTTCCTCGTAGCGCCTTTTTAAAATGCTTCATAAAAACATCCTGACTGACTGATTGATTGACACTTTTTTAATGTGCTTTTCTTTCCACAGAGAGTGGAGCCCCCCACCGTCTCCACAGGCAAAGAGATCTCGTATCAAAACCTCATCTACGAAATCCCCCCAAACCCCTCACTGGAAGACGGACAGAGACCCAGACACGGCTCCCCCCGATTCCACATTCCAACCGGCACGCCCCCCTGGCCCTCAACTGGACCCCCGCTCCACACACACTCCCCTCGACCTTTTCAAACTGTTCTTCACCGGCGAAACTATACAAACGCTCTGTCGAAACACAGACAAACAAGCGGCGAGAAACATAGCCCGCGGGAAGAAGTACAAATGGACAGATTTGACTTCGAAAGACTTCTACAAGTATCTCGGACTGGTCTTCTACATGTCCATGGTGAGGTTGACGAGCATTGCTGACTACTGGAGGCAGAATCACGTTTTCTCCCTCCCACTGCCGTCCCAAATCATGTCGCGGGATCGATTTCTGACGATATCGTGGAATCTACACATAAGCGACCCGGACAAAGATGCCCGCAACGATCGCAAGAAAGGCACGCCCAAATATGACCCTCTGTTTAGGGTCAAGCCTCTCCTGGATGTCATTAAAACAGCGTCCAAAGCGTGCTACCACCCGCACAGAAACCTGGCCGTGCACGAGAGAATGGTGGCTTCCAGAGCTAACGTGATGCAGACGGAATGCGCGAAAGCAAAACCCTCAAAGTTTGGTTTCAAGTTGTTCGTTTTGGCCGATTGCAGACAAGGCTACACCGTGGATTTCAACATCTACACCGGTAGAGCTGAGATCCCACACGGACACGCTTTATCCTACGACGTGGTCATGTCTTTGGTTAGGCAGAAATACCTGGGAAAGGGCTACCACGTTTACCTGGACAGTTTCTACACCTGTCCCAAGCTGTTCAGAGCTCTCCAAGCCAACAGTTTCTTAGCCTGTGGGCCGTACAGAGAGCGCACTAAGGACTGCCCTAAGACCTCTGAAAACGCCCTCACAGAGGAGTCAGAAAGAGGCTCGATAAGATGGATTCGCGAGGGCCAGATGCTGTTTGTAAAATGGATGGACACTAAACCGGTGTCTATGTGTTCCACTATTCACGCCGCAAACTCAGACTTGGGAAACTCGGTGCAGAGACGAGACAAAAACAAAGATGGACGCTGGACCTCTGTGTCCGTCCCCTGTCCCACACCGGTCAGCGAATACAACACACACATGGGCGCCATCGACACGTCCGACCAACTCATCCAATACTACACGGGACAACACAAAACCATGCGCTGGTACCGAAAACTGTTCTTCCATTTCCTGGACGTCGCGACCACCAACTCCTACATTCTGCACAAGGAGCTGTGTGAGAAACAAGACACTACTAAACCCCTGACACACAAGGCTTTCATGGAGGAATTAACCGCCGGATTGTTGGACATACCTTTGGATTTAACGCCAGCCCCAACGCGCGCGGGACACATGCCGGTAGTAATCGCGGATCCCAGTAAAAAAGGCTCGAGTTCGAAAGCTACAATAGGGAGGAAGTGGTGTGCAATGTGCAAGAGGAGCAAGCAGCGGAAGGATACGCCGTGGAAGTGTAACGACTGTGATGTGGCTCTGTGTCTGCGGCAAGACCGGAACTGCTTTGCTCTGTGGCACGGCATCGGAGAAGGAGGTCTGGAGTGTGTTCATGAGATCACGGTGACCCTTTGACCCTTTGACCTCCAAAATCTACTCAGTTCATCTTTGAGAGAGGGGGAGAGAGGGGGGGAGAGAGAGAGAGAGAGGGAGAGGGGGAGAGAGAGAGGGAGAGAGAGGGGGGGGAGAGAGGGAGAGAGAGAGGGAGAGAGAGAGAGATAGGGGGAGAGAGAGAGAGAGAGGGAGAGAGAGAGAGAGAGAGAGAGAGAGAGAGGGGGGGAGAGAGAGAGGGGGAGAGAGAGAGGGAGAGAGAGAGGGGGAGAGAGAGAGAGAGAGGACATTAGTGCAAAGTTTGAAGAAAATCTCTCAAAGCGTTCTGGAGATATTGCGTTCACAAGAATGGAACTTGACAGACAGACGGACGGACAGACGGACAGACAGACGGACAGACAGACGGACAGACAGACAGACAGACGGACACGAAAACTGGATCAAATAAAGATCTTCCTTTTCAAACCAGAGATTCGATGTACGTTGGAGTTATATATTTGTAGTTCTGTCAACCGGGGAACTGTGGAAAATGTAGTTTTATATCAGTGTAAAATGTAACGCGTATGTGATACATTGTACTGTCATGGCAACCACAGCGAAAATTCAATAAAAAAACTTGAATTACAAAACAAACAAAAGTTTATCGAATTTTCTTTTATTTATTTTTTTCAAACAAAATTATTTGCATTTAATAAAAAAATTTGCAATCCCATGGTTATCTTTAAAGCTGCAGTGTGTAGAATTTGGGGTTTTATTTCCTAGCAGATTTTGTAGAAAGTTATTATAATATCCATAAGTACATTTAATTTAGTGCATAATAGCTGAGAAAAATGTTTTGAATTATTTTTTTTCCCCTTAGAAAGGGTCTCATATATGTCCATATTTCTGCATATTTTGGACCAAGGCCTAGTGCTTGAAAGTGTCATAGTTGGAATGTCATCAGATGCATTGTTTAAAATGTAGAATTGTTCTTGTCCTTGAAGGCCACTGTAGCTTCTGTTATTATTCTAAAGGGGTGAGGTTACCCAGGGAGCGTTGCATTCTAGAACTTTGTAGAACTTTCTTGATGATGTCATATTACACACTGCACCTTTAAATGGGTGTCTCCCTAACAGTTGCCAGAACGTTAAAGGGTTAAGATGTAGCCTTAAGGAAACCTGTGTGTGTCTGTGACGGACAGGAAGTTAAAATAAATGGTCCCAATAAATCTTCCTAAGTGGACAAACGTCGTCTCCTTACATAACGACTGTGTCCACTCACTTTCAGGACATCCCGGTTATCTACAGGTCAGCTAACACCTTAGAATGATTAGACTAACCCTGCGCTCCAATCCCCATACTTCCCCTACTATTTAGTATGCCAGAAAAAAGACGTAGGATGTCCCAATACATGCAGGTCAATTGTAGTATGCTGAAAATACATAAATACCACACTAACTCCCATTAGCGTTTTGGAGTATTCGTCTTTATTGTTGACAAACGAGGTAACAATCAGACCTGAACCCATCTCCTTTTGACCTATGTTCCTCCCCAAAAATATCTTATAACTCACAACTGATTTATAGTTGAGCTTTACTTCACCCCATCACCTAACTCATTCCACAAAACCACACACACACACACACACACACACACACACACAGACTCGCTCTCTCACACACACACACACACACACACACACACACACACACACACACACACACACACACACACACACACACACACACACACACACACACACACACACACACACACACAGAGACTCTCTCTCACACACACACACACACACACACAGACTGACTCTATCGCTCACACACACACACACACACACACACACACACACACACACAGACTGTCTCTCTCTCTCACACACACAGACTCTCTCACACACACACACACACACACACACACACACACTCTTCTGTTCCAAGTTAAAGTTCAATTTCTTCTCTTAAATTATATCAGTGTGTAAAAACAGTTGAGTCGTATCCCACATTATTTACTCTCCTCCTTCATGCTTTCTTTTGTAGTTGCATAGTGGGTGGGATGGTTACCCAGCAGTATATACACTAACCCTGCGTTCCAATCCCCATACTTCCCCTACTATTTAGTATGCCAAAAAAAGATTTAGGATGTCCCAATACATGCACGTCAATTGTAGTATGCTGAAAATACATAAATGCCCCACTAACTCCAATAGCATTTTGGAGTATTGGTCTTTATTCTTGACATTTCTCGACATAATGAAAATAATCTTCCTCATCTGATTACTTTTTTTCTCTCCTGTCTGTGGCCCTAAAACTCTTCTGTACTTTAGTATGTAGTGTAGTAAAAAGACTAAAACTCTTCTGTTCTTTAGTATGTAGTGCAGGAAAAAGACTAAAACTCTTCTGTACTTTAGTATGTAGTGTAGTAAAAAGACTAAAACTCTTCTGTACTTTAGTATGTAGTGCAGGAAAAAGACTAAAACTCTTCTGTACTTTAGTATGTAGTGTAGTAAAAAGACTAAAACTCTTCTGTACTTTAGTATGTAGTGTAGTAAAAAGACTAAAACTCTTCTGTACTTTAGTATGTAGTGTAGTAAAAAGACTAAAACTCTTCTGTACTTTAGTATGTAGTGTAGTAAAAAGACTAAAACTCTTCTGTACTTTAGTATGTAGTGTAGTAAAAAGACTAAAACTCTTCTGTACTTTAGTATGTAGTGTAGTAAAAAGAAAAGTATGTGATTTGGAACGCAGGGTAAGATATTTAAAATTAGCTCCATTTTAGGTGCAGTTTCTTTTACTTTAAACATATTTTCTTGGATTTATTTTGAAGGCTGTGCTTTTGCTTCTCTACACTGTGGCATGGCTGTTTTTTAAAGTCCAAAGGAATTTTGGGAATTCAGTGTGCGTTCGTCCGACAGCTGGCGTCCAGTTATCAGTGAAAACACATGAAGTCAAACCAGACCAACGTCAGCCAGATGGAATGAGTGAAACATGTGTATTTAAAAAAAAAAAAAAATGTTAGATATTTTTTTTGGCATTTTTATGCTTTATTGATAGTGTAGAGACAGAGTTGAAATGGGGCAGAGAGGGGAGTGACATGCAGAGAACGACCGTGGGCTGGAATCGAACCCGGGTCCGCTGCTGGCCGAGGCCCATGGGGGGGGACACCCTACCAACTGAGCTAAGGGCCCATGGGGGGGGACGCCCTACCAACTGAGCTAAGGGCCCATGGGGGGGGGGGGGGACGCCCTACCAACTGAGCTAAGGGCCCATGGGGGGGGGGGACGCCCTACCAACTGAGCTAAGGGCCCATGGGGGGGGGGGGGGGGCCCTACCAACTGAGCTAAGGGCGCCCCAAAAATGTGTATTTGAAACATACTGCACACACTGTTTTTTTTTAGGATTATTTATTGGCACTTTCAAACTTTATTAGACAGTAGAGAGTTGAAATGGGGAGACAGAGAGAGAGAGAGAGAGAGAGACAGAGAGAGAGAGAGAGAGAGAGAGAGAGGGGGGGGGGTTGACCTGTAGTAAAGGTCCACGGGTCGGCTTTGAACCCGCGACCACTGCAACGAAGGCCGGAGCCAATATGGTACACGCTCTATCCACTACGCCACCGGAGCGCCCACTGCACACATTGTTATTAGACTTAATACTACTGGACAACATGCTGCCATCTTTTATTACAACTGTTTAGACTATTAAAGTCTCTACGAGGAACTTTTAAATATTTCTGAAACAGTATCATTTTTCCTCTGATGATCATAAATTACATGTAACAGCAAAACGAGACCATCAGTGATAAAGAATGCTATTTTTATATAGTTTTTCTTAAGGCCTTTGTCATGGGTATACGCTCACCCAGGAACAACAACAGCTGGTGTGGTAAAAACACTACCGCTTTAGTGCAAAGGGTCCAAAAATTCAGCTATTATGCACTAAATTAAACGTACTTATGGATATTAATTATTTTCTATCAAGTCTGCCATGAAAAAAAAAAATTAAAAAAATTCTACAAACTGCAGGTTTAAGTACAAACAACATGATGTGCAATGTGCAGAGTATAAATTATCTGAATTCTTCTTTTTATTTATTTTTATTAACCTTTATTTTTCCAGGAATATACTCATTGAGATTCAAAATCTCTTTTTCAAGAGAGTCCTGGCCAAGAAGGAGAAGCATAAAAACATAAAAGATTCACATTTAAAAACAAAATTTCACACTTAAAACAAGACACAAAACACAATAAAAAATAAAAATAAAATAAAAAGTCACAAAGCATCAATCTCATTGGCAGTAAGTCAGTGTTCAGTAACCGGGCATGTACAGTTTGCGGTTAAATAGTCCTTAATCCTGCTTTTGTAATTGTTCATGGTGATACAGGATTCAAGTTTAAGGTGTTCCTGTAGCTTACACCATGATGAGGGGGCAAAAGATTTAAAGGCACTTTCACCACGTCTTATCTGAATGAATCTGAATCTCACAATGAATGTATTATAGGAGTAAGTTTTGTGTCAGCAGTGAAGTCAAGTGTTATTCCTCTAGATAACTTTCTGCCTATCAGCTTGTGACACTAATAAAAACACACATTAATCATTGGAGCTGATAACTGTTGGCCTCAGCCTCCCCCATAATGAAAACATAACATCAACCCTATAGATATGCGAGTAGCTGCTCTGTCTCATGCCCTGTCATGTTTAGAAAAAATTCCAACACTATACAGTTATTACAGCTCTTGTGTTGCGAGCGCCATCCTGTGGTGGTCAGAGGCTATTGCACGGCAGGATATTTTAGGCTTTATAAATCCCTTATCAACAGTTTAATCAGCGGCGACGCACTAAAGCTGCAGTGTGTAGAATTTTAGGTTTTATTTTCTAGCAGATTTTGTAGAAAGTAATTATAATATCCATAAGTACGTTTAATTTAGTGCATAATAGCTGAAAACATTTTTTTTAATAATTTTTTTCCCCTTAGAAAGGGTCTCATATATGTCCATATTTCTGCATATTTTGGACCAAGGCCTAGTGCCGCCATCTTGAAAGTGTCATAGTTGGAATGTCATCACGTGCATTGTTTAATAGAGTTTTGACGTTTTCCTTTCAATTTTTTTTGACATAAAATAAAACTAGAGATTTATTATTTTATTTTTTATTATTAATTTGAATTTTTTCAAAAAACATTTTTTTCCAATTTCAATTTCAATTTATTTATACTTTTATTGATTGATTTATTGATATAATGTTCATTTCGCAGGAGAAAATCTCTCTGAGTGACGTGTACACGGAGCTGAAGACGGGCGTGCCTCTGATTCGTCTGTTGGAGCTCATCTCCCGGGAAACGCTTCCGGCCCCGAGCCGCCGCGCGCTCAGAGTGCACTGCCTCGAGAACAACAGCATCGCTATTAGCTTTCTCAAGACAAAGGTAACACATTCACCTGTCTGTCTGTCTGTCTGTCTCTCTCTAAGACCAAGGTAACACAACACCTGTTCATTTAAACCCCAAATACAAAGGTAACTCACTCTCTCACCTGTCTGTCTGATGGTAAATTTTACAATTCACAGAAAAAATAAATAAACAATATTTATTTTAAGAGTTTTCCTGAATTAAAAATGAATAGTGCTTGTGGGGCGACTGTCTCAGTTGGTAGAGCGGGTCGGCCAATGATCGAAGGGTTGCTGGTTCGATCCCCGCCCTGCCCTGTGTCATAGTTCTTGTGTCCTTGGGCAAGACACTTCACCCTCCTTGCCTCGTGTGAATGTCGATAGTTAGCCTGCTGCTATCGGTGTATGAATGTGTGTGTGAATGGTAACGTGGGAAAGGAAAACAGGTCTCCCTTGAAAAAGAGTCTGCGGTCTCAATGGGATTTACCTGTAGAAATAAAGGTTAAGAAAAAAATAACAATAAAAAAACACACCAATCCCCTGTCTGTCTATTTCCCTTTACAGATTCGAGTGGATCTGATTGGTCCAGAGAACGTTGTCGACGGCGACCGCACACTGATCCTGGGTCTGCTGTGGATCATCATCTTAAGGTTTCAGATCGGGACAGTCAACCTGGACGAGGTGGGAATTAAACCGGCAATTCATTTTTAAAATATCGTTTTTGGGGCATTTTCCTTGTTTTTTTGATAGTGCGTCAATCTGTAGCAACACTTTATTTGTTTCCTTAAACAGGCAGAGTGGCCCAAATAACCTTTTAAAGGTGCAGTCAGTGATTCTGGAGAACGCTTGTTGTCAAAATCACTTTTTTTGTAAAAATCCGTGAATATCTCATCGCGATCCGCTACCTGTCTGTACTGTGTGTGTTGAAATAAAATCCAGTGTTAATACACAGCCTAGGCTCTGTAAAAAGGCTTGTTGATAGCTACGATGGGCCCCCTTTGTTTACATGCCAGTTTACAGAGTCTAGGCTGTGTATTAACACTGGGTTTATTTTCAGCACAAACACAGTACAGACAGGGAGGAGATATTCACTGATTTTGACCAAAAAGTGATTTTGACAACAAGCGTTCTCCAGAATCACTGATTGCACCTTTAACATCTGCATTAGCATAAGGTAGCTTCACACACACACACACACACACACACACACACACACACACACACACACACACACACACACACACACACACACAAAAAAGAAATTTAAGTTGGGAATTCTACCTGCAATTTTTTTGAGGGCATTTTACATGCTTTTTTGATAGTGCTACAATCTATAGTCGCACTTTATTTTTAATAATTTAAAAATAAATATAAATTAAAGGTGGAGTCAGTGACTATGTAGAACGCTAGTTGTCAAAAAAAAATTTTTTGGGGCATTTTCCATGCTCCATATAAAGTGATTTATATTTAGAAATGTCTATACTGTCTTCCAGACGGGTCTTTATTTTTTATTTAATAATTTTTTTTAAAATTAAAGGTGGAGTCAGTGATTCTGGAGAACGCTTGCTGTCAAAATCACTTTTTGTCAAAATCAGTGAATATCCACGTTAATCCTCCGTTTATAAAAAAAAAACAAATAAATAAATGAAGATGAATATTTTAATTAATCTTTATTATTTATTATTATTTGTATTTATTTATTTCAGGCGGGTGTTGGAGGCAGTGTTGCTCACCGCTCGGCTAAAGAGGCTTTGCTCATCTGGTGTCAGAGA
>CM049408.1:30862500-30865000 GCA_026929865.2 Hyperoplus lanceolatus
GAAGAGTGTTTTGTGTTTTGGATTACAATGCCTACAAGGTGCTCCGAGGAACTTTTCAGTGTGTGTTCATTCTAGCTCCCCCCTTTGGACAAAAGCGGTAGGGTGTTTACCACGCCAGCTGTTGTTCCTGGGTGAGCGTATATACCCATGACAAAGGCATTAAGAAAAACTATATAAAAATAGCATTCTTTAGCACTGATGGTCTCGTTTTCTGTTACATGTCATTCATGATCATCAGAGGAGAAATGAGACTGTTTCAGAAATATTTAAAAGTTCCTCATAGAGACTTTACCTTTGTTGTTGAAACCAATGTTGGACAAATAATTTCGAACAAGTTCTATCTTCTATAGAATTCAGAGACAGACAGACAGACAGACAGACAGACAGACAGACAGCTTGATAGATAGATAGATAGATAGATAGATAGATAGATAGATAGATAGATAGATAGATAGATAGATAGATAGATAGATAGATAGATAGATAGATAGATAGATAGATAGATAGATAGATAGATGGAAATATTTAGAAGTTCCTTGTAGCTACTTTTTAATTCAATTTTTTAAAACATTAAGCAAACAAAATGTTAGTGAGAATTGAACTTGTTGATTGATTGGTTAATTGGTTAATTGATTATTTTCTGATGTCAGGTGTTTCAGTTGAACGACCGGCAATTCCCAAACTCTGTGAGAGAAATGCAGAAACTGATGACAACGTTTAAGACCTACAGGACTGTGGAGAAACCTCCTAAATACCAGGTCACACACACACACACACACACACACACACACACACACACACACACACACACACACACACACACACACACACACACACACACACACACACAGGCTATTCTGCTGCTTATTATCAACTGTTTACAGTTCTTTTTTTAGTTAGTTTTTTTTTAGCAACGGAAACTGTGAAGTTATAATTATTTTCTGTCTGTCTGTCTGTCTGTCTGTCTGTCTGTCTGTCTGTCTGTCCTCTTCACAGCAGACCCGGGTTATAGAATCCAGCCCGGGTCGTTCTCTGCATGTCATTCCTCTGTCTGTCTGTCTGTCTGTCTGTCTGTCTGTCTGTCTGTCTGTCCTCTTCACAGCAGACCCGGGTTATAGAATCCAGCCCGGGTCGTTCTCTGCATGTCATTCCCCTCTCTGACACATTTCATCTCTGTCTCTACACACTGTGTGACTCATAGAATAGGGGTTGTTGACTTGCTATAAAGTTGTCAAAGGAGGTGCAGCTGTAGTTTGGAGTTTGTGGGAGAGGGGATGGTCTCGTTTGCTGTTACATGAAATTTATGATCATCAGAGGAAAAATGAAACTGTTTCAGAAATATTTAAAAGTTCCTCGTAGCACCTTAAGTGTGTGAATGTGTATTTGCGTATATATGGAGTTTATTCATTGTGTGTGTGTGTGTGTGTGTGTGTGTGTGTGTGTGTGTGTGTGTGTGTGTGTGTTTGTTTGGAGCGTGGGGCGATTGAAGCTCATCTCTTCAGTCTAAAGACTCAACTAGCAGCAAACAACCAGTGGGCCTACAATCCTCCAGAGGGTAACACTCACTCACTCACTCACTCACTCACTCACTCACTCACTCACTCACTCACTCACTCACTCACTCACTCACTCACTCACTCACTCACTCACTCACTCACTCACTCACTCACTCACTCACTCACTCACTCACTCACTCACTCACTCACTCACTCATCATTGTACTTTCATATTTTGTAATAATAGATAACTATTCTATGGCATAAATAAATAGATAATAGTTTCTGTGTGTGTGTGTGTGTGTGTTGCGTTGCCTTGTGTGTGTGCGTGTGTGTCTGTCTGTCTGTCTGTCTGTGTATCTCTGTGTCCGTGTGTGTGCCTGCCTGCCTGCCTGTCTGTGTGTGTGTGTGTCTGTCTGTCTGTCTGTCTGTCTGTCTGTCTGTCTGTCTGCCTGCCTGTCTGTCTGTCTGTAGGTAAGACCCTCAGTGACATAGAGCGTAGTTGGTCACTGTTGGAGCGAGCGGAACACGAGAGAGAGAGAGCGCTGCAGGAGGCTTTACTTCATCTGGAGAACCTGGAACAACTAGCTCAGAAGTTTGGGAGGAAGGTAATCTATCTATCTATCTATCTATCTATCTATCTATCTATCTATCTATCTATCTATCTATCTATCTATCTATCTATCTATCTATCTATCTATCTATCTATCTATCTATCTATCTATCTATCTATCTATCTATCTATCATCAGCTATTTTTATATAGTTTTTCTTAATGCCTTTGTCATGGGTCAACCTCCCAGGAACAACAGCTGGTGTACAAAAAACCACTATCGCTTTTAAATTACAAGATAAATGTCCTTGTCGTTTTAGTAAGGTATTTCTATCAAATATGGTTTACTGCTACCTTTAAATAAACTACATTTAAGCCTCATAACACCTGTCCTTGTCCCCCAGGCCTCCCTGAGAGAGTCCTAACTTTTGCCTCAATAGATGCCTCTATCT
>CM049408.1:30890000-30897500 GCA_026929865.2 Hyperoplus lanceolatus
TAGAGGCCGCGCTGTCGGGACACCAAGCCCGACTGAGAGTCACCGACCTGGGGGTGAGGAGGAGGGGGCGTGGGGGTCACTATGATATGTTGTGGAGCTGCCTTCATACACGACAAAACAAAACATGCAAATATTAAATCTCTTTTTCAGTGTCATGGAAACTTTGACTGAATATTTAAGCCATTGTGGGTTAAAAAATACAAATTGCAGAGCAGGATAAGGGGGGTAATTTTTCAAGGAAAAAAATGTTGAAAAAATTTTTTCAGATTAAAGTGACTGTGGCTCAGGTGGTAGAACGGGTCGGCCAGTGATCGAAGGGTTGGCGGTTCGATTCCCACCCTGCAATTTGTGTCATGGTTGTTGTGTCCTTGGGCAAGACACTTCACCCACCTTGCCTGGTGTGAATGTGTATGACTGCTGTATGTTTGAGGTGGTGGTCTGAGGGGCCGTAGGCGCTGAATGGCAGCCACGCTTCCGGTATGACTGTGTGTGAATAGAGCTGCAACGATTAATCGACGAATCGATTATTAATCGATTATTAAAATAATCGCCAACTATTTTGATAATCGATTAATCGTTTAGAGTAATTTTTTAATAAAAAATGTCCAAATTCTCTGATTTCAGCTTCTCAAATGTGAATATTTTCTGGTTTCTTTAATCCTATTATGACAGTAAACTGAAATATCTGTGTGTTTTGGACGTAACAATACATATGAGGACGTCAACATGGGCTTTGGAAAATTGATCAACATTTTTCACCATTTTCTGACATTTTACGGACCAAAACACTAATCGATTAATAATCGATTAATCGAGAAAATAATCGACAGATTAATCGATTATCAAAATAATCGTTAGTTGCAGCCCTATGTGTGAATGAATGGAACCTGGAACCCTGTAAAGCGCTTTGAGTGTGAATAAAAGCGCTATATAAATACGATCCATTATAAGGCAAGGCAAGTTTATTTCTACAGCACAAGTCAGACACAAGGCCATTCAAAGTGCTTTACAGGGGCAAGATTAGAACACATAAAACACATTAGAAAAGCGAATGAATAGAAATAAAACATTTAAAAGCGAATGAATAGAAGTAGACCATTTAAATAAGATAAAAATTACAGGTTAAAATGGAAACAGAAATAAATATACAGGGTTGAATGAATGATTGTATTTGACCATTTTGATATAAACACATGAACAGCACTCTGTCACACATTAAAATACATAAATAGCCAGAGAGGGACAGACACACAGCCAGGGAGGGACAGACACACAGCCAGGGAGGGACAGACACACAGCCAGGGAGGGACAGACACATAGCCAGGGAGGGACAGACACACAGCCAGGGAGGGACAGACACATAGCCAGGGAGGGACAGACACATAGCCAGGGAGGGACAGACACATAGCCAGGGAGGGACAGACACACAGCCAGGGAGGGACAGACACACAGCCAGGGAGGGACAGACACACAGCCAGGGAGGGACAGACACATAGCCAGGGAGGGACAGACACACAGCCAGGGAGGACAACACAGCCAGGGAGGGACAGACACATAGCCAGGGAGGGACAGACACACAGCCAGGGAGGGACAGACACACAGCCAGGGAGGGACAGACACACAGCCAGGGAGGGACAGACACATAGCCAGGGAGGGACAGACACATAGCCAGGGAGGGACAGACACATAGCCAGGGAGGGACAGACACATAGCCAGGGAGGGACAGACACATAGCCAGGGAGGGACAGACACATAGCCAGGGAGGGACAGACACACAGGAGGGACAGACACATAGCCAGGGAGGGACAGACACATAGCCAGGGAGGGACAGACACATAGCCAGGGAGGGACAGACACATAGCCAGGGAGGGACAGACACATAGCCAGGGAGGGACAGACACATAGCCAGGGAGGGACAGACACATAGCCAGGGAGGGACAGACACATAGGAGGGACAGACACACACACAGCCAGACACACAGCCAGGGAGGGACAGACACACAGCCAGGGAGGGACAGACACACAGCCAGGGAGGGACAGACACATAGCCAGGGAGGGACAGACACATAGCCAGGGAGGGACAGACACATAGCCAGGGAGGGACAGACACATAGCCAGGGAGGGACAGACACATAGCCAGGGAGGGACAGACACATAGCCAGGGAGGGACAGACACATAGCCAGGGAGGGACAGACACACAGCCAGACACACAGCCAGGGAGGGACAGACACACAGCCAGGGAGGGACAGACACACAGCCAGGGAGGGACAGACACACAGCCAGGGAGGGACAGACACACAGCCAGGGAGGGACAGACACATAGCCAGGGAGGGACAGACACACAGCCAGGGAGGGACAGACACATAGCCAGGGAGGGACAGACACACAGCCAGGGAGGGACAGACACATAGCCAGGGAGGGACAGACACACAGCCAGGGAGGGACAGACACATAGCCAGGGAGGGACAGACACACAGCCAGGGAGGGACAGACACATAGCCAGGGAGGGACAGACACATAGCCAGGGAGGGACAGACACACAGCCAGGGAGGGACAGACACACAGCCAGGGAGGGACAGACACATAGCCAGGGAGGGACAGACACACAGCCAGGGAGGGACAGACACATAGCCAGGGAGGGACAGACACACAGCCAGGGAGGGACAGACACACAGCCAGGGAGGGACAGACACATAGGAGGGACAGACACATAGCCAGGGAGGGACAGACACACAGCCAGGGAGGGACAGACACATAGCCAGGGAGGGACAGACACATAGCCAGGGAGGGCCGGGGACAGACACATAGCCAGGGAGGGACAGACACATAGCCAGGGAGGGACAGACACATAGCCAGGGAGGGACAGACACATAGCCACAGCCAGGGAGGGACAGACACATAGCCAGGGAGGGACAGACACACAGCCAGGGAGGGACAGACACATAGCCAGGGAGGGACAGACACACAGCCAGGGAGGGACAGACACATAGCCAGGGAGGGACAGACACACAGCCAGGGAGGGACAGACACATAGCCAGGGAGGGACAAGACACAGCCAGGGAGGGACAGACACATAGCCAGGGAGGGACAGACACATAGCCAGGGAGGGACAGACACATAGCCAGGGAGGGACAGACACACAGCCAGGGAGGGACAGACACACAGCCAGGGAGGGACAGACACATAGCCAGGGAGGGACAGACACATAGCCAGGGAGGGACAGACACATAGCCAGGGAGGGACAGACACACAGCCAGGGAGGGACAGACACATAGCCAGGGAGGGACAGACACACAGCCAGGGAGGGACAGACACACAGCCAGGGAGGGACAGACACACAGCCAGGGAGGGACAGACACACAGCCAGGGGGGCAGGCTCATAGCCAGGGAGGGACAGACACAAAACCAGGGGCCTTGTGGTCCCTGTACACAAAACACACACAAAACATACACAAAACATACACATACATAAAATCACACACACAACAATGAGCCCCACTAAGGCAAGCCTAATTATGACTAAGCCATTTTTTTTGCGCCTTTTTAAAATTGCCCAAACTCCCGACCAACTTGAGTGCAATTTACATAATCTCAATGTGTGTGTTGATTCTCCCCAGGATTCAGTCGACAGTGTTCACAGTCTCCTTGGCCGGCAGGAGGAGGTAGAAGGTCTCCTGAAAGCTCTGGACCAGCGAGTCCAAACATTCAGCGAGAGAAGCAAAGAGCTGAGCAACATGAAACACTACGCTGACAGACAGTAAGACACACAGACAGACAGACAGACAGACAGACAGACAGACAGACACAGACAGACGCACAGACAGTGAGACAGACAGGCACTCACTCACTCACTCACTCACTCACTCACTCACTCACTCACTCACTCACTCACTCACTCACATGTATAAAGGGTCACTGTGTAGTTTCAGAGGAGGGGGATTTGTTTACATTCACAGAGCCTGCAGTTAGTTTACTAAACATATTTTCTCTATATGTAATTCTTAGTATTGAATAATTCTATCATCATAAATCAAAACTAAATTTTTTTAATTTATTTTGACCTAGAACCAAACGTATAAGACTAGAATATGTTTGTAAACCAAACTGTGGGCCCTGCTGCTGTAAACAACAATAGTGAAACAGTAACTTTTCAGGAAGCTTTCTAACTTCAAACAGTGTTCCAGGGATCACATTTTCCTTTATTCAGTTATGAGAATATACCTTAGAAAATGTTCACTTCTCTGACACACACACAAAAGTTACACAGTGCATCTTTAAACCTGCTTCATTATAACAACTGTTGTGCGTAAAATGCTTGATGTTAAAACCCCTCTGTCTTTGTGTTGTAGCGTCAGGGAGAGAAGCCGGAGCATCCAGAAGCTAAACAGTAAACTGAAGGAGAGCAGCAAGGAGCGGAGGAGTCTGCTGCTGGCGTCTAAGAAATACCAGGTACAAATATTATTATTAAAGGTGCAGTGTGTAATATGACATCGTCAAGAAAGTTCTACAAAGTTCTAGAATGCAACGCTCCCTGGGTAACCCCACCCCTTTAGAATAATAACAGAAGCTACAGTGGCCTTCAAGGACAAGAACTATTCTAAATTTTAAACAATGCACCTGATGACATTCCAACTATGACACTTTCAAGATGGCGGCACTAGGCCTTGGTCCAAAGTATGGAGAAATATGGACATATATGAGACCCTTTCTGAGGGAAAAAATAATAATTCAAAACATTTTTTCTCAGCTATTATGCACTAAATTAAATGTACTTATGGATATTATAATTACTTTCTACAAAATCTGCTAGGAAATAAAACCCACAATTCTACACACTGCAGCTTTAATATTATTATATTATAATGCAATGACCAATATTTATATAAAAAAAACATGAGCTATTATAAAGCCTGGATACATCACTCTCTATCCACCCTGCCTTGATCGAGAAACAGCTGATGTAATGGGCATGAAATCTGACGCTCACACACAAACGAGAGAAAACATTTTTTTTTTTGCTGTTTCTGTTTGAGGAAAAAATACTGTTGTACTTTTTGGATTGAGGCTATTTTCAGATCAGTTGTATGACCTGCTTCTACAAATCCAGTATATACATATTTAATGCGGTTGCCTGCTCCATCTCAAACTTCTGTGTACTTTAATTTAATTGAGTGATTGATTGATTTATCTTTGTGTTTTATCTTTGTGTTTGTTTGTTTTTTTGTTTTTTTTTAAAGGGACACTGTGTAAAATGACATCATCTAGAAAGTTCTAGAATGCAACGCTCCCTGGGTAACCCCACCCCTTTAGAATAATAACAGAAGCTACAGTGGCCTTCAAGGACAAGAACAATTCTTATTTTTTAAACAATGCACCTGATGACATTCCAACCAACATGGATGCCTCCATAAGACCTACCCGCTCAATGTACAAAATGTAATATTAATATTTGTAATTCTCCGCTCAGGAGGATAATTCAGATTATTGGCAGAGGTGATTTTACACCAATGAGGACATATTTATGAATGAGGATATTGATTTTAGCTAATAAATTCCTTAAAATGTTACACAGTGCCCCTTTAAGTTTACTCAAAGCGATTAGTGTGTACACCAGGTCACCACAACAAAATGACTGAATGTCAATTAAAGACATTTTAATAGCACATATTGTATATAAAACCATTTGCTCCAGCTGACCTTGGGAATATCATAATGCTCCGTCAGGTTGTCCAGATGCCGATTGAAATCCTTATCTATGTGGTTTTATAATTTTTTTTCTTTTCTTTTGTTGATTGTTTGATGTAGTAAAAACAAGACTGACAACTGTGTGCGTGTGTGTTATCTGAAGCTGTAGTACTAGAGCTGCAACGATTAATCGACGAATCGATTATTAATCGATTACTAAAATAATCGCCAACTATTTTGATAATCGATTAATCGATTCAAGTAATTTTTTAATAAAACATTTCCAAATTCTCTGATTTCAGCTTCTCAAATGTGAATATTTTCTGGTTTCTTTAATCCTATTATGACAGTAAACTGAAATATCTGTGTGTTTTGGACGTAACAATACATATGAGGACGTCAACATGGGCTTTGGAAAATTGATCAACATTTTTCACCATTTTCTGACAATTTACGGACCAAAACACTAATCGATTAATAATCGATTAATCGAGAAAATAATCGACAGATTAATCGATTATCAAAATAATCGTTAGTTGCAGCCCTAGTACTGACGTGATTCCTGTAGTTCTGAGTTTGTACCTTCATGGTTGAATGCTCTTAATGGAAGTCTCTTTGGATAAAAGCCTCAGCTAAATAACATGTAATGTAATATTGTTGTGCCTCAGGAGTTCCAGAGTTACTCAGACGAGCTGTTGCTGTGGATGGAGGAGAAGTCTAAGGTGGCCGAGGACGAATCGTATCGAGACCCAACGAACATCCTGAGAAAACTGAAGAGACACGAGGCCGCGGAGAGAGAGATGGAAGCCAACCAGGTCTGGATGGACGGACTGGTGAAGGTAGGAAAGAAAGACAGACAGACAGACAGAGGGAGGGAGAGAGGGAGGGAGAGACAGACAGAAAGACAGACAGAGACACGAGGCCGCGGAGAGAGAGATGGAAGCCAACCAGGTCTGGATGGACGGACTGGTGAAGGTAGGAAAGAAAGACAGACAGAGAGACAGACAGACAGAGGGAGGGAGAGAGGGAGGGAGAGACAGACAGACAGAGACACGAGGCCGCGGAGAGAGAGATGGAAGCCAACCAGGTCTGGATGGACGGACTGGTGAAGGTAGGAAAGAAAGACAGACAGAGACAGACAGACAGACAGAGGGAGGGAGAGAGGGAGGGAGAGACAGACAGAAAGACAGACAGAGACACGAGGCCGCGGAGAGAGAGATGGAAGCCAACCAGGTCTGGATGGACGGACTGGTGAAGGTAGGAAAGAAAGACAGACAGACAGACAGAGGGAGGGAGAGAGGGAGGGAGAGACAGACAGAAAGACAGACAGAGACACGAGGCCGCGGAGAGAGAGATGGAAGCTAACCAGGTCTGGATGGATGGACTGGTGAAGGTAAGAAAGAAAGACAGACAGAGAGACAGACAGACAGAGGGAGGGAGAGAGGGAGGGAGAGACAGACAGACAGACAGAGGGAGGGAGAGAGACAGACAGAGAGAGAGACAAACAGACAGACAGAGACACGAGGCCGCGGAGAGAGAGATGGAAGCTAACCAGGTCTGGATGGACGGACTGGTGAAGGTAAGAAAGAAAGACAGACAGACAGACAGACAGACAGACAGACAGACAGACAGACAGACAGACAGACAGACAGACAGACAGACAGACAGACGGAGGGAGGGAGAGAGAGAGACAGACAGAGGGAGAGAGAGACAGACAGACAGAGACACGAGGCCGCGGAGAGAGAGATGGAAGCTAACCAGGTCTGGATGACCTGTCTGTCTGTCTGTCTGTCTGTATGCCTGCCTGCCTCCTC
>CM049408.1:30912500-30927500 GCA_026929865.2 Hyperoplus lanceolatus
TCCATTTACCATACACCAGCAGCGCCCCTAAAGGCCTTTGCACACGACGCCCTACAAAAATCAAACTCAGTTCCGAAATTTTCGCAAAGTGAAATAATGTCGCTGATATGCAAGCATACGTTTGATAGGAATTATTAACGGGCGAATTAAAGGTGCAGTGTGTAATATGACATCATCAAGAAAGTTCTACAAAGTTCTAGAATGCAACGCTCCCTGGGTAACCCCACCCCTTTAGAATAATAACAGAAGCTACAGTGGCCTTCAAGGACAAGAACAATTCTAAATTTTAAACAATGCACCTGATGACATTCCAACTATGACACTTTCCAGATGGCGGCACTAGGCCTTGGTCCAAAATATGCAGAAATATGGACATATATGAGACTCTTTCTAAGGGAAAAAAATATAATTCAAAACATTTTTTCAGCCATTATGCACTAAATTAAATGTACTTATGGATATTATAATTACTTTCTACAAAATCTGCTAGGAAATAAAACCCAAAATTCTACACACTGCAGCTTTAATAGCACAAATAAAATGCGCCCGGAGTGCAAAGGCCTTTACTCTTGTATTTTTGATACTGATGTTAATTAACATACTCTGTCCTTCAATCAAATAAATAAAAATAGTAATAATTATTATTTTCCGTGCATTGCAGAAATCCTCTCTCTCTCTCTGTCCCTGTCTCGCTCTCTCTCGCTCTGTCTCTCCCTCTGTCTCTCTCTCTGTCTCCCTCTCTCTATCTCTCTCTCTCTCTGCCTCCCCTCTCTCTGTATCTTCCTCTTTCTCCCTCTCTCTCTCTCTCTTTCTCCCTTTATCTCTCTCGCTCTCTCTGTCTCTCTCTCCCTCTCTCTCTCTCTCTCTCTCTCTCTCTCTCTCCCTCTCTCTCTCTCTCTCTCTCTCTCTCTCTCTCCCTTTATCTCTGTCTCTCTCTGTCTCTCTCTGTCTCTCTCTCTCCCCCTCTCTCTCTCTCTCTCCCTCTCTCTCCCTCTCTCTCTCTCTGTCTCTCTCTCTCTCTCTCTCTCTGTCTCCCTCTCTCCCTCTCTCTCTCTCTCTCTCTCTCTGTCTCCCTCTCCCTCTCTCTGTCTCCCCATTTCAACTCTATCTCTCATACTGTCAAATAAAGCTTGAAAATGCCCAAAAATTAATCTTTAATTTTTATTTATTTTCCTGTGTCTTGCAGCTTCAGGATCAGTTGGACTCGGTGGACGCCATGTTGGCTCTTTGCGCTCCGCAGCTGAAGCCACGCCTCCAGGAAGTGGAACAGGAAGTGGTGGAGAGATGGGAGGAGCTACGAGTCACAGCTGAGCTCAGGGAGGAGGAGCTTAGGCTGGCTGTTAAGAGATACACTTTCTATAATACGGTAAAGACGGACGGACAGACGGACGGACAGATGGAAAGACAGACAGACAGACAGACACATACACAGACAGACAGACAGACAGACAGACAGACAGACAGACAGACACATACACAGACAGACAGACAGACACATACAGACAGACAGACAGACAGACAGACAGACAGACAGACAGACAGACAGACAGACACATACACAGACAGACAGACACATACACATACAGACAGACACATACACATACAGACAGACAGACAGACAGACAGACAGACAGACGGACAGACGGACGGACGGACGGACGGACGGACGGACGGACGGACGGACGGACGGACGGACAGACAGACAGACAGACAGACAGACAGACAGACAGACAGACAGACAGACACACAGACAGACAGACAGACAGACAGTTTTGAATATTGATGTGTATTTGAACATACCATGATTTTCTTTCAAAAATAGCATAAAATAGAAAAAAGCAGAGACGATGGTTCACTTTTGTTACACGTTATTAAATGAGAGACTGAGAGAGTATCATTTAACACATTGGCTACTAGTGGAAACTGTATTAGTGCCTAAGCCAGGGGTGGCCAACCCGCGGCTCTCTGCCCAGCTTCGTGCGGCTCTTCAGTTCATATCAAATTATGTGATTATAATTTTTTTTTTTTTTCATATACTTTTTTTTTGTGTGGGCCTATGTGTGTGCATGTTAGCAAACGTTTCATGCGGCTCTTACGTTCGTTTTACATTTTGTCTATTATTTATTTTTTTATTTTATTAATGTGTAGGCCCTATGTGTATGCCTGTTCGCAAATGTTTAATTGAGGACGCAACATAACGTTCGCAAACGTTTGGTGCGGACGCAACATAAAACTGCCCGCTCAGCTTGGAGGGAGGTTTTCCGTGAGTAAACTATTTGTGTCAAGTTCGCTCCGAAACAGAGTGGGAGAGTTCATATTTTTTGTTGAACGTTATGCCAAGCCATTCTGCCTTATTGCCAGGTGTCATTTGCGCATTTCAAGGCTTCAAATCTGCAGCGCCACTTCAGCTCTCTCCATGCTACAAGTAAGTCCCACAAAGCAACATGCATAGTAAGAGAAAAACGCTATTTTAAATTGTTTGTGGACTTGGCTGAACTGAGAGTTTGGGTGTGAGGCAGTGCACACAATGTTCATTGTTGAAAATGACTGCCCTGTCGTCTTTAGTCCAGTCCTGTCATTATCACAGGGGCGGCCTTAACGATCTGGGGGCCCGTTTCAAGTCCTAGTGTGGGGCCCCCTTTTTTTTTTTTTTTTTTTTTTTTTTAAATAAATAATGCTTGTGCATGCATGTGCAAGCTCCCCGCGAAAATAAAAACGCCCCCCCCCTGAAATCTTACTGGCCACCCCAGTGCCCCCCCCAGTTCAAATTTTATTTTTTATTTTCATATTATTTTTTTAATTAAATTTTTTTCCTGATATGTATCCTAGTTCAGAGATGATATGTATTTTTTTTTTTCTCTCTTAACTTTTTTTGATAGGTAGTTGCCAAGTTCATCACACAAACACTCCAATCCACTGATATGAGATCAGTTTGCAATTTTCTATTACTAAATTAATGGTAGGACTGTGGCCACTAGAACTGGTCTCTGGTCAGCAAAGGTCTTGAAAACAGCATAAGTGTGCTTGTGACATGAGTGCCACCCATGCATGTGTATAGGCACGTGTCCCAGCAGATTTTTGAAATCTGAATAAAAAAATTAAAGTTTGTAGTTAGCGAGTGTAACATGTTCTTAGCAAGGGCAGACTTTCATAAATAAAGGTTTATTTTTTTAGCAAGATATTTGGTCAAAAGCTAGTGGTCATCCATCCCTCTGTCCAGTTGTTAGGCATCTGGCTGCTAGCAAGTTATGGTGTCTTGCTAATTTTACTATTCATCTGAGCTGAAATAAATATTGACTTTTTCCTTTATTATCTTCGCGAGAATGCACCAGAATGCTTAGATTACATGTTAAAAACACAAAAAAATCTTCTGGGGGGGGGGGATGCCCCCAGATCCCCCTTCAGGGGTTTAGTTTTCTGACAAACATTACAATGGATACTAACATGATTTGGGCATTTGGGATTATAAATCATCTTTGAATTGGTTGTACAGCATATCACATGCTATTCATTCAGGGGTGCGATGGCCACCCCACTCTATCTCTGTGGCCCACCTTGGCCACCCCCAGTCAAAATTTCCTGGAATCGCCACTGTGTGTACCCGTGTGTACCCGTGTGTACCCGTGTGTACCCGTGTGTACGATGTGGCTCTTTGCAGTAACACAGTAAAAAATGAGGCTCTTTGTCTCTGACTGGTTGGCCACCCCTGGCCTAAGCAATCAGAAAAACCTGTAATATTAAACCTGCAGTGTGTAATATGACATCATCAAGAAAGTTCTACAAAGTTCTAGAATGCAACGCTCCCTGGGTAACCCCAACCCTTTAGAATAACAGAAGCTACAGTGGCCTTCAAGGACAAGAACAATTCTAAATTTTAAACAATGCATCTGATGACATTCCAACTATGACACTTTCAAGATGGCGGCACTAGGCCTTGGTCCAAAATATGCAGAAATATGGACAATATGTGAGACCCTTTCTAAGGGAAAAATAAATAGTTCAAAACATGTTTTTCAGCTGTTATGCACTAAAGTAAATGTACTTATGGATATTATAATTACTTTCTACAAAATCTGCTAGGAAATAAAACCCAAAATTCTACACACTGCAGGTTTAATCCCAGTCTGTGTGTGTCTTTTTTTATATATATATTTTTTGCTTTATTGTACAGATGTGTAGAGATCAGAGGTGAAATGGGCCAGAAAGGGGAATGACATGCAGAGAACGACCCGGGCTGGATTCTAACCCGGGTCTGCTGCTGGGATTTTTTACATTTTTTAACATTAATCCATTCTGTGCCACCCCTCCCACCCCCCACCCCCCCCTCCCCCGCTCCCCAGGCCCAGGACTACCTGTTGTGGAGCGCTCAGCTGATGGGCTCCATGTCGGCTGAGGAGCGGATCAGAGATGTGGTCACATCAGACCTCCAAAGACTCCAGCACCTCCAGCTCCAGGCCGAGATGGAAGCCAGACAGGAGGGCTACAGGCGGGCTGTGAGCATGGGAGAGGAGCTACTGGGGCAGGACAAGGACCACAAGAAAGAGGTGAGAATTCTGATGTTAATGCCATAGATTGTATGGGTTATTACACAGCCTAGGCTCTGTAAACGGGCATGTTGTTAGATGGAGGCCAGGCTGGAGGGCTACAGGCGGGCTGTGGGCATGGGAGAGGAGCTGAGAGGGAAAAGCAGTTGTGCTGCTGAAAAGAAAGTGCAAACTGTGCTGTTATGTTCAGACTTGATCATTTGCCTCAGGTGTATTTTTTCAAAAAAAATTGTGCGTGTGTGTAACTGTATTTTTCCCTGTGCTCATAGGCTGATTTAACTGTATATTCCCTGTAAATGAAGAGGAATCCTTATTAAGGGTGCTCTGGTGGTGTAGTGGATAGAGCGTGTACCATATAGAATCAGTCCTTGTCACAGTGGCCGTGGGTTCAAGTCTGACCCGGGGACCTTAAATGCATGTCATCCCCCCTCTCACTTTGCCCCCCCCCCAGGTCTCTGAGAAGCTGTCTGTCCTCCACTCAGAGAGAGACAGACTGGTGGAGCAGTGGAAGCAGAAGCACGGCTGGTTGGAGTCAGTTCATCTGGAGCAAGTCTTCTACAGAGACGTCAACTCTGTGGACAAGACATCCGCATCACAGGAGGTACAACCAACATTCATAAGATACATTTCATAATCCTC
This sequence comes from Hyperoplus lanceolatus, assembly GCA_026929865.2. Classification (NCBI taxonomy): domain Eukaryota; kingdom Metazoa; phylum Chordata; class Actinopteri; order Uranoscopiformes; family Ammodytidae; genus Hyperoplus; species Hyperoplus lanceolatus. Next base: position 30,917,684 of record CM049408.1, read on the forward strand.
AATTTTTAACACATTACCTACAGCTTTATGAGGAAAATCTGATATATAGTAAATGCATCTAAGAGGGGAATTTATTAGTGAGATAATTTGAGTCAATAAATATTCTACAATAGACTAGAATGTATATAAACAAGTGTACACTGCCCCGGTTGATCTCGGACTGAACTCGGAGGATTAAAGGAACGATAAATACTTGCGGTCAAGTGCTGTTGTATAAAGTAGACAGACATTTAAAAGGTGCACTATGTAACTTTGGGTGGGTCAGAGAAGTTAACGTTTTCTAAGGTATATTCTCATAACTGAATAAACAAACTTTCCTCACAGTAAAATGTGATCCCTGGAACACTGTTTGAAGTTAGAATGCTTCCTGAAAAGTTACTGTTTCACTGTTGTTGTTTACAGCAGCAGGGCCCACAGTTTGGTTTATAAACATATTCTAGACTTGGTTTCAGTTGCCTAAAAATATTTTGGATTTATGATTTATTCAATAGTAAGAATTACATGTAGAGAAAATATGTTTTACTACAGGCTCTGAGAAATGAAAAAACAAATCCCCCTCCTCTGAAACGGCATAGTGCACCTTTAAGACTCTAAATCCTTTTTTATAGTAAATCTGGCTTTAGACAATTAACAAATTTGCAAAACAGGATTTGTACAATTGACTACAATTATCACAGCAACCTGGTGGCTAGTAGCATAGTGGAGCGACTAAGTGCTTATTTTCGTCAGAATCTTTCAGTTGATGATACAAGCTTGAACATTGGCATGAGCAGTCTCCATGGGTCGCTTGACAAGAAAATTGTCCCGAGACATTTGGAATTGTGAATTTGAAAATTTGTTAAAAAAAAAAAAACGTTTTTTCACTAACATTTTTATTTTTTTATTTTTGTCTCGGACAATTTTCATGTCAAGTGACCAATGGAGACTGCTCATGACAATGTTCACGCTTGTACCACATATTGAAAGATTGTAGCACTTAGCCGCTCCACTACTGAGAAACACAGCCTACAGACTGTGCTATGTAACATGTTTACATCTACAGCTGCCAAAAGATTAAACAAAGTGTTTACTTAAGACAACTACCTTTAAAAGAGCAGACATAGACGCCTTACGAAAACAACTTACCTAACCTTATGGACAGCTTACTAGTATAAATATGAGGCTAAAATGTAGATTAAGGTGTTGATTTGACTTAATCTAGTCTGTTTGCATCTGTGTATTTCTTATATACAACTATCTTTAACAGCAATTATCTTAAGAAGCGTTTTTTTTATACTATGAACAGAAAATTGCAAATTCTAAAGCACGACTAAACTTTCTATATTCAGTCTGAGCACTATTTATGTTGGTTACTGCAGAAGGATTTGTTATCAATTGTCTAATGTATGATACATTTCGTACACAAAAACATGCGGAGAATGCATGTTTAAGAACTGGTAAGTATTTTTGGGATTTATAAAAGGAAAAAAGGCTGTTTCCTAAATCTGTTAAATATTTAATAAAGATTCTAACTCTGGCTTTATCCAACATCTATGCTTTTGTTGTTTGAGAGATGATTAGTTGGATATCGCCAAGTTTGCATATTTCAAACATTTCTGAAACAATTGTAATAGAAAAAGATATTGCTTTAATATAACTAATAGACTGGCAAAGTTTCATGATGATATCTATAAGATAAAAACTGAACCCTATTCACCTTCAGTGTCTCGCCGTAAGTCAACTAAAAGTGTCCAAACTAAATCGATAAATGTAATCTAAACAAAGGTGTGCCAGTGTGTGTGTGTGCCGCTGTATTATGGTTAAATCAACATTTGCAATATTTGAGGATTTCAAAGAGCAGGTGGTATGGTTGGTTTTATACAGTTATGAACTTTTGAAATCTCTTGATGAACTTCTGACCATCATGTGATCCTGTCATGTAGAACAGCCCGTTTAACACACAGCACATTTCCCCTTTTGTGGGAAAGAAATGCTTAGTATAATAATAGTATAGCATAGCATAGCATAGTATAGCATGGCATAGTATAATATAATTATCTTAGTATATCCTTCTATTAAACAGCACTATTAAGGCTCGGAAAAAGTGCTTTGCCTTGCCAGAGGACCATCTGCAAGGAATAATAAACTAGGGAGAAGATACACATTTACCAAGAGGTTTCAGATCAAACAGATGCTTAAAGACCTACTTCATCGGTGGGAATATGAAGGTGAATTGAACTCTGTGATCCTATGTAGTATAAATGTGTAAAGATTTTAGAAATCGGTTCATCCTAGCCTGAGAAAAGGTGACAGTAACAGAAGTGACAAACACTGTCTCTGTAAAAATATTCTTTATTTGAGAAATGACAAATCTTCAAATATGTCAATATCTTACATCATTATTTTAATCAGACCATAACCATCAACCCGTTCCTACCACACAAATTATACTGATACAAAAAAGCAATACATGGCAATAATTGCCTCAAGCTTGAGATATTTCCATAAAGTCTTGTAGCGAGTGCAAATACAAATTAATAACCATCTTGTCGACCATTACTTTGTGCGAATATATTTGGCAGAAACTTAAGAACACTTCTTAAAGGTGCAGTAAGGAAAATAAATTTGCATTTTTCATAAAAAAACATGTTTCTACAGTAGCACAGCAGGGACAAACTTAACGGCCTTACACGTTTTTATATATAGTCAGCGTCCTGGAGAAATGCACCTGTTGGAAGAACAAAAAGAAGAAATACTATAGAATAAGTAACTAAATACATCTTCACCTCATCACTTGATATTGTGGAAAGACTTGAGGCAGTGGTGGATGATGCCATCTTTAATAACTAGCTTCTTGTCCTTGAAGGCCACCATAGCTTCTGTAAATTCTCTGAAAGGGAACTATCAGCAAAGGAGCGTTGCAATCTAGAATCTCAGCACTAGATGACGCCAAAATACATATTTAATAGACAATGCACCTATTATAACTGGTGTAATCTCAGAAAAAAAATTAAATTCAGCAGACTGACACAATTCTAGTTGATAAACGTACTTAACCACCTCATTAAAGGTGCTCTGAGGAGCTTCCAGTTTGTGTTAATTCTAGCACCCCCTTTGGACAAAAGTGGTAGTGTTTTTACCACGCCAGCTGGTGTTCCTGGGTGAGCGTACCCATGACAAAGGCATTAAGAAGAACTATATTAAAATAGCATTCTTTGCACTGATGGTCTCGTTTGCAGTTACATGTCATTTATGATCAACAGAGGAAAAATTACACTGTTTCAGAAATATTTAAAAGTTCCTTGTAGCACCTTTAAATGCAACAACCGGCTACTAACAATACTCAAACAGAAAATAACAATAGAAATTCTCAAAGGGAAAAATAGGGAGACAAGGGAGACAACAGAAAAACAAAGGTCACTTGGGACTGCCACTGTCACACATACAAATATTAACACTTATTATTTATAACACGTATTTTGCATTAAAAAAATATATATCCGGGGCGCTCCGGTGGTGTAGTGGATAGAGCGCGTACCATATTGGCTCTGGCCTTTGTTGCAGTGGTCACGGGTTCAAATCTGACACGTGGACCTTTACAGCAGGTCATCCTCCCTCTCTCTCGGTCTCCCCATTTCAACTCTGTACTATCAAATAAAGCTTGAAAGCCAAAAAAATATCTTAAAAAAAACATATCCACCACCAACAGATTTGTACGGAAATGGTAAAACATAGATCACAGTTAAGTTCAGGTAATTAATATAACTAATTACAGCCCTGAAATTCATACTAGTACTCTTCAATGTGCAATTAAAAAGGCACAGTAATAGTAATAAAAATAAAATCTCAAATACCATTTGAAAAATTGTATTTCATATAACGATGGCCGAAAATCAAAACCTCCTATCTGAAAAATTCACTTTTTTGAGAAAATTGAAAAAACTGTGTGGTTTTCTTGCAAAATGTTTTTTTTTTAGGAAACCTGATACAATACACTGTTTTTGGACTATATAACTATATTATGTGTTAAAAATGCTGAGAAAGTATTAGTGCCTTGTAAAGTGCAGATAGGAGGTTTTTCCCCACTTTTCCTGTATTATTTAGCAGATAGGAGCTTTTGCACTTTATTATTATTTGGTGTGGTTATACCTAAGTCTCCACCTTTATTGGGCAGTCTTCTGTCTAGCATATACTTCTCTTTAAAGGCTACTCATCTACTATTTAAGTGTATAATTGTAACTCAGTTCAAAGAGTACTAGCTGTAAATAAACTCTGTTATAGCAACAACAAACACAATCAATTACGAACAGTTGCATGTAATGCTATTTTTTTTTATACAAAAACCTAAATAAAATATTACACTAGAAAATATTACACTAGTACATGTACCACTCCTGTGTAATTTCCCTCTCTCTAAAGAGTTGCATAGTATAAAACATATCAATAATCAAGCCTAAATAAACACTTTAAAATGTCCTATATAAGCACAATGTAACACATATCAATAATCAAGCCTAAATAAACACTTTAAAATTTCCTATATAAGCACAATGTATTTTGCGTTAACGAACCTCAAACGTGGTCTCATGGCGCACTCTAGTGGCCGTGGAGGACTAGCAGTTGAACTATATTTAACACAATTTTTAGCAAACAAACTCAACAACGCTTTGCACATCTAAATTCAGTCACAATGTACACTAAACCCTAAGTAAACATATTATCAGACCTATTCTAAACATTTCAGAACCTAAATAGTCATTATCATCATGGACTCTACTCAACACCTGTTAGTTGTGAGGTAAACCATCATAAAATGCATGGCAGTCCTCAGGAAGTACAGCCTTAAGGGCTTGCAAGTCATCATATTTAGACTTTTTGATTGTTGGTCTTGCTGTATTCTCCTGACCGTAGGAACCAGTGTTTACCATACACCTCTGAGGCAATGGAAGGAACTCAGAGGATTCAGAGTAGTCCAGTTTGTAGTCAAGAGACCCGTCTTGGTATTTCAACTGACGGATGTCAGTGACAACTTGATCCCCGACCTTGTGTCCAGGGCGGATTGTGGAGTAGTAGGTGAGATCGGTGTATGTTTTGAAGAAGCCATGCTTCAGGTACTCAACCTTGTAGGGGTGCTTTTGACAAGCTTCTTCTATGTATCTTTTGTAATTGCTCGGGACATAGATTTTTTTGTCCCTGAGCGCTCTTTCACAGGCAGCGTGAACACTATCACATTCCATTTGTGTATGGCCTTTTTCCAGGATTTTTTGAAAAACCGTTTTCTTTGTTTGGCAACAGAAGTCATACAGTGCATTGGCAAGAGTTTTATTCCTGTTCTGGTATGTACATCCATCAGAGTAGATAATTATTGTAGATGCTGCTTTGCACCTTTCATTTTCATTCAGATAGTCGAGAAGACAGGTTGCAAACGTGTCAGCATCAAGCCCCCCTTCACCTTCATGCCAAAAGTAACATTTGGCATCATGGGAATGTAGGTCGTAGATTGTGTAATTGTGACAGGCTAGCTTGGTTTTGTAGTAGAGTGCACTGGCCATGAGTGCTGGAGCCAACAGTACTGCTTCGAGATCCACTGTTAACACCACAGTTGATTCGTCTTCTGCATACTTCTCCTTGTCCAGTGTCTTTTGCCTGCGTGCCATATCCTTCAGTTTGATATGCTTCTCATATGCTTCCTTGTTCTTATTGCCCTCCTCATATTGAACACACACGTCGCATTGGTCTTTCTTTGGCTTAAATAGGCTCAGGTTCATTTGTTTGAAGACCGTTCTGAGGGTGCAAACACTGGCTGCTTCATGACTATGTTCTCCACAGTAGGTCTGGTATTCTCTGTACAGTGAGGAAAATGTACTGAATAGTGGCTCCAGATACATTTTTTTAGAGTCCCGTCGACAGTAGTGACTTTCAACCTTTGGCAGTGTGTCAAGAAATGCTTGTGCAGAACCATCCTGCTTACTGTGGCTCCTTGATGGCATTTGCTGTTGCGCCTGATGCATTCCTGTGTCTGATTTGGCCCATTCATGGACACTCCATGCCCCTATATTGAGTGTGGACAGAAACATTGTTTGGCAAACTGTTACCTGCTTGTTATCGACCTGCAGTCTGTACTTATATGTTCTGGACTTCCGAGATTGACCATCTTTTGTTGTTTGTCGTTTTGTAGGGCACGCTTCAATCTGTGCTGACACATAAACCTTCCTTTGCTCCCAGGTCATTTTCCAGAATTCTCCAAAGATCGTTTGCCTTTGCTCTTCAGACATATTCTCACATTGCTGTCCTCCCTTGTTTCTGATTTTACCCTCGTTACAGCCATGATGACATCTGTGTCCTATGGAGCGTGGATTATGAGTAACCTCTTTGATTTCTCTTCCCACTTTCTTTTTCCCCTTGTACTCTTTTCCCAGCTCTCTGTTTTCCATATTTTGTTTTCTGTAGTTGACACCTTTCTTCTTCTTAGGTGTTATGTCTGCTTCTTCCTCCACAATATTTGCAGCTACTTGATTCAAAACTGGAACGTCTGCCAGTTCTTTTTCTTGCCCACATTCATCATGGTCGGAGTCATCTAGAGCAGCATCATTAACTGGGAATGTCTCTAATAGATCAAAATCAGATTCATCTATGAATGTCACAAAGTCCTCAAAACAAAGATGCTCTGTTATTACAGGCTGGTCTGTTGCTCCGGCCGTCTCGAGTACTGTTCCTGGAAAATAGGAAATAGGCAATGAGTGAATCATTCATCTCATCTCCAATAGAGTGTGTGGTGATAACTCTATTTTAGGTCAAAGGTCAGCATATATTTTGGTCATTGGATTTTCCTTTCAGTAAAGAATTAAAAGACTAGTGGTTATTTAAAATTTTAAATAAGTAGAAAAAATAAAATTAAAATAAGCAAGCTTCTTATTGGATATCTACATAGGATAGTGGCTGCATCCAGAACTGTCCCTTTTAGACTATAAAAGAGAGGACAGCGCCAATCTCAGACAGGAAACGCACACACAAATTACAAAATAGAATAGGCTACTGACACTTCCAGTGACGCAATCTTCTTCCAGAAGACTTCATCAGGCAAATAAATTAACAGTAAATCAATAATTATTGATAACAAAGTTCATGTCCAAAGGCTATATAGCATTAGTGATATACGAAAGAAAATTGTGAAGCCTCTTGAATTTAGTCATTTTAGCTGAAGCCTCTCTGCCAAACACACACACACACACACACACCTTAATTTACTTTCAAATTAGTATAATATTTCAGCCAGACACTTTTTTTCGATCTCCTGTTTTTAATTTTAAATTTTTTTTTAAATTTTACAATAATCAAATAACCACTGACCGTCAAACAAATGTTGCTTTAAATATGTGAATTACTACCAGATCCTTAACATAGGGGTTCAAGGTAGTTGTAGGCCTACCATAGTCTCCGCCAGTCACCGGTTGGCTGTCTGAAGTGCTGGCTGTACCCGCTTTAGAGCGGTTCCACCAGTCTCCATCAGGCTGTACACTGGTCCTCGGGGGATCACATTTTTTTCCTATGAATGAAATGCAATATTATCAGCGTCTTTGTGTTAAATCATCTTTAAAACTTTAAAACGCACACACAAATTACAAAATAGAATAGGCTACTGACACTTCCAGTGACGCAATCTTCTTCCAGAAGACTTCATCAGGCAAATAAATTAACAGTAAATCAATAATTATTGATAACAAAGTTCATGTCCAAAGGCTATATAGCATTAGTGATATACGAAAGAAAATTGTGAAGCCTCTTGAATTTAGTCATTTTAGCTGAAGCCTCTCTGCCAAACACACACACACACACACACACACACACACACACACACACACACACACACACACACACACACACACACACACACACACACACACACACACACACACACACACACACACCTTAATTTACTTTCAAATTTTAGTAATATTTCAGCCAGACACTGTTTTTCGATCTCCTGTTTTTCATTTTTCATTTTTTTTTTCATTTTACAATAATCAAATAACCACTGACCGTCAAACAAATTTTGCTTTAAATATGTGAATTACTACCAGATCCTTAACATAGGGGTTCAAGGTAGTTGTAGGCCTACCATAGTCTCCGCCAGTCACCGGTTGGCTGTCTGAAGTGCTGGCTGTACCCGCTTTAGAGCGGTTCCACCAGTCTCCATCAGGCTGTACACTGGTCCTCGGGGGATCACATTTTTTTCCTATGAATGAAATTCAATATTATCAGCGTCTTTGTGTTAAATCATCTTTAAAACTTCCTGTGTCTGATATGCCAATCATGACACATAGTTAGACTTCTGATTATGCTGTATTAATTCATTTTTACTGTAAATAGTGGTTGTACAGGGCTGAAAGTATTACTATCATGGGGGACCTGCCCAGTTTTCCGTCTCTTATTCTCTAAATAATGTCCCCGTATATAACATCAGTGTCTTATTAATACAACCTTCTATTCTCAGCTATTTCCAATATCCCCATGTACTCCCATTATAATGTTATAACACAGGAACTGGTTCCAACAATGCTTCAATACCACTACCTTTCTTGAGAGCCAACTCCAGCATCATCATTCCCCTGGAAAGAGGCCTCTTTTTGCCTGACTTGTGCTCAGGGTTTTTGTCTGCCATTGTGTTACCATAGCATGTGTTGTTGAACTGCAATTAATAAGAGATCACATTAAGGTGTTGGAAACATCAAAGCAGCAATGACAACCTCTGAACAGGTTCAAAATATTAAACTTCAAAACCTCCTATCTACATACATGCAGATAGGATATAGATCCTTGCTACTTACATGTAGATAGAAGGTTTTTACCTAAACAGAGCTAGGCTAACAAAAACGCTTATTTACGGTGATCAGAGATGTTTCAAGTATTATCTATAACATTTTAGATTAACTCACCATCTTGGTGAAATAAAATGTTCACTATTGGGCACTAATACCATAGATATCTATGGTTTATACAGTAATACGCTGATGCATAATAGCAATAAAACGGTACCCTTCGCGATTCATATCATTCTCATCATTAACTTGACAGAGATACTAACAAATACTTCACTAGTAAAGGTGGAAGACACATTTTATTAAGAAAACAATTGATTACTGCAATCTGACAGATAAGATTAGTTTACATACCTCAGAAGTCTCAAGTTTTGAACTTGTGTAGATAGGAGGTTTTGAACTTCAACATATTCCCGGCAAACGTGATAGGAGGTTTTTGTCATGTGACTTTTCTGTCACAATGAAGGGCGGGAAAATGTTGCAAAACTACTGAGGAGGAGCAGCCTTCCTTGTTCTCATCATTTCAAGAAAAAAAAAAATGAAAAAATGCAGATAGGAGGTTTTGCTTTTCGGCCATCGATATACTCAGTCCAGCCCTGCTTTTTGTTGGCAGTGTCTTGTGGGTTGAACAGAAGGCAAATGTCCATTTTACTTATAAAATACAGCATAGTTGATTCATTTTGATTAAGGACAGTTTTAAGGTAAGACAACCATCTTTAACGGCCATTATCTCAACATTAGTTACTTTTTTTCAATACTGTGAACCAAACATCTCAACTTCTAAAGCACTTACATCAACTTAATTTTCCATAATCATTTTCAGCACTATTCTGAAGTTGATCGCAGAATGGTTTGTTCATGTGTTTTAAATTGTCTGATTTATGATTTAAAAACATGCAGAAAATGCATCTTTAAGACTTGTTTGTAGTATTTTTTTGATTTATAAAGTGAATAAAGGCTGTATCCAACATCGAGGGTTTTGGTTTTTAAAGAGATGCAAATGTTTAGATAATTAGTTA
>CM049408.1:30935000-30937500 GCA_026929865.2 Hyperoplus lanceolatus
GTGTCTTTAACAGGGACGTGGGAGAGGTGAATCTTTTTTTTTTTTAATATACATATATTTTTTAACCTTTATTTCTACAGGTAAATCCCATTGAGTCCGAAGACTCTTTTGCAAGGGAGACCTGTTCCCATTCCCACGTTACCATTCACACACACATTCACACACCGATAGCAGGCTAACTATTGACATTCACACGGGGCAAGGTGGGTGAAGTGTCTTGCCCAAGGACACAACAACCATTACACAAGTGGCAGGGCGGGGATCTAACCACCAACCCTTCGATCATTGGCCGACCCGCTCTACCACCTGAGACACAGTCGCCCCCACTTTTTATTTTCTGCTTAACGTTTATAGTTTAAACAATGTCCTTAGAAACCTGTAGAGTAGAGTACGCCATGTTAGATGTTAGTTGTACATGTTGGACCTTTGATTTATTCTAGTATGAAAGAAGCTGTTATGTAAGAAAAATAGACAAACAAACTGGCCAGTGCTTGAAACCAACAATGTTTTTGCCTAAATTGTCTTTATTTCTGAGAAAATTCCTTTTATTTTTCTAGAATAACCTTTCCTATTGAGTTTGTTTTAAGCGTGTGATTCCCTGTGTGCCCCTTTTCCTGCTGGATTAGCATTAGGCAATTTTTTTTGAGTGTGACAAGTGTTAAATTCCCTGTTTTTAAATCACTCACTCACTCACTCACTCACTCACTCACTCACTCACTCACTCACTCACTCACTCACTCACTCACTCACTCACTCACTCACTCACTCACTCACACACACACACACACACACACACACACACACACACACACACACACACAGGTTAACGTACTGAATGTGTGTGTTATGTGTAGGATGTGACAGTGGATGACGCTCACATCAAAGCGATCAACAGACTCACTCACTCACTCACTCACCCACCCACCCACTCACTCACTCACTCACTCACTCACTCACTCACTCACTCACTCACTCACCCACCCACCCACCCACCCACTCACTCACCCACCCACTCACTCACTCACTCACTCACTCACTCACTCACTCACTCACTCACTCACTCACTCACTCACTCACTCACTCACTCACTCACTCACTCACTCTCTGTGTAATCCCCCGTGCCCCCACTAGGCGGAGGAGTGGGTGAGTGAACGCATGCAGCAGATGACAGAAGGTAAAGCCGACCTGACAGACCTCCAGGCCAAGATGAAGCTTCTGCAGAAACATCAGGTGTTTGAGGCTGAGATCCTGGCTCACACCGAGACCATCAGAGCTGTGCTACAGGTAAGAGGGTTAATACACAGCCCAGGCTCTGTAAACTGGTGTTAATACACAGCCTATGCTCTGTAAACTGGTGTTAATACACAGCCTAGGCTCTGTAAACCTGTTAATACACAGCCTAGGCTCTGTAAACCTGTTAATACACAGCCTAGGCTCTGTAAACTGGTGTTAATACACAGCCCAGGCTCTGTAAACTGGTGTTAACACACAGCCCAGGCTCTGGAAACAGGGTTAATACACAGCCTAGGCTCTGTAAACTGGTGTTAATACACAGCCTAGGCTCTGTAAACTGGTGTTAACACACAGCCCAGGCTCTGTAAACTGGTGTTAATACACAGCCTAGGCTCTGTAAACTGGCTCACAGAGAGATCATCAGAACTGTGCTACAGGTAAGAGAAACACAGTGTTAATACACAGCCTAGGCTCTGTAAACTGGCTAACAGAGAGATCATCAAATTAGTCGAAGTTTGTTGATTTTACAAATAATTTTTACAATGACCAATTTTTTAATTTGACAAACTATTTATAAAATGTCTATTTGTTCATTTTACAGATAATTTATAAAAAGAAATGGAAAATGTGTTAACTTAAAAAAAATACAAACTTACTATCAAATATCTTAAATAAATAAAGCAAATTTGTTCATTATACAGATCACAGCAAAAAAAAAAGCAATTTTACGAATGTTAATTATTTAATTTTTTTCCCCTATATGCTTCTAGGCTGGGTCTGCCCTAGTCTCCCTGCACCCCCCTCCCCAGTCTAAGGAGATAAAGACCCTCTGCTCCTCTCTGTCTCTGCACTGGGAGGAGCTGAAGGACGCTCTGGCCTCCAGGGGGAAAGCTCTGGAGGACAACAGAGACTTTCTGGAGTTCCTACAGAAGGTCCAAGAGGTGGAAGCCTGGATCAGACACAAGGTGAGTGGATGGATGTTTTATTTATTTTATGTAAATATAAAAAAAAAATATTTTTTAATTTTATTTTTTATAATCTTATTCTGTCTTTTTTTTTATATATAGGGGAGAACGGGGTATTCTGAGCCACTTTTTACATTTGCTCCCCTCTAAGCGAGCTTAAATGATTTATCACTGAAATTTACACATTACCCAGGGGGTGGCTCACATTACCCGATGCCTCAGATTCCCCCGTTCTCCCGTATATATACGTATATATATCTATTTTTTATTTTTTTATTTCTTGTTTTTTCTTTTGCCCTAAA
>CM049408.1:30950000-30955000 GCA_026929865.2 Hyperoplus lanceolatus
TTTCTTTGACTCACTTGTTAGACAGGCCGTTTTTCAAAGTCTTATTAAACTTATTTACAGCCTGGGCCACAAAACCATTTTAGTCCATTTTAGTTTGTTTAGGTCATATCTCCATGACAACACTGAGGGGGGTGAATTTTTTCGGACCACGCTAGTTTTTATTTTATCGTAGGTTAAAATGTATTGGCGCGATCTCTTGAGTGACAGCTCTCCGCCCGTTGTCCCTCACTTTGCCTCGGAGGTATACGTCAGCTATCTCCCTCCCAAATGAAAATACAACACAGGACGTACTGCAGTTGTTTCCTGTGAAAATCTACAGGAAGCTAACCACAGTTGAGTTAGTTTTAAGTTTGGTATTCGACAGACATTCATAAGCTACGTCTTCTCACGGCTAAAATAAGCACTTTCTTATTTGGCAAAGAAGAATGAGAAAAAATGTCAGTCTCTAGATGTGCAAAGCTGGTAGAGACAATAGACTTGCAGCTGTAATTGCAGCGATAGGTGGTTCTACAACGTATTGACTCAGGGGGCTGAATACTTTTGCACGCCACACTTTTCAGTTTTTTATTTATAAAAAGGATTGAAAACAATGTATCATTTTCATTCCACTTCACAATTATGCGCCACTTTGTGTTGGTCTTTCACAAAAAATCACAATAAAATAAAAATTACGTGTGTGGTTGTTACGTGACAAAATGTGGAAAGGTTCTAGGGGTATGAATACTTTTGCAAGGCACTGTATATTTATTTAAAGCTATGATTTCCTTGAAGAAGTTTTATCTTGAAAATGCTGGAGAAGTGCTTGAATTTGACTCTTAAATCAAACCTTAAGAGCTACTTCACCAGTGGGAATATGAAGGTGTATTGAACTCTGAGATCCTATGGAGTATAAATGTGTAAACTTTTTAGAAATCGGTTCATCCTAGCCTGAGAAAAGGCAGAAAGAGTGTTTTATGGTCTCACTGTCTAACCCAGGGGTGTCCAAACTTTTTTCACTGAGGGCCACATACAGAAAAATCTCTGAAGGGCCGGGCCACTTTACAAAAATAACACATTTATCAGGACATGTAGCTGCTCTGATGTTTAGTTTCATAGTGTCTTCGTAAATTGTAATCCTTCTTCACGGCAACACTTTCCTTGCACATTAAACAGACACATTCCCCTCTCTTGTTAAATGCCATTGATACACCCAGTGTTTTCTGCTTTTGTGTCCAAAGTCCAGCTGGGTGAAAATAGTAGCCAGCCGAGATCCCGCCCCTCTAAGGGGGATCCGGGGGTATGCCCCCCCGGGAGATTTTTTAAAGTTTTTAAAGTGAAATGCATGAATCTGGTGCACTTTGAGAGGAACATTAAGAGGCTAAAGCTGAAGAATTTTGTATGAAAAAAAATGGAGACACTGTGTTAGATGAATTAGAAGCTATTGGAGAAGGACACATGGATTTTCCATAATAATATTCATTTAAAATAAAATATTATGCAGGGTCCTCTGGGATGGGCTTGGTGCTCTTTTTCTTTTATGAGACATATTTCTCTGTAATATAATGAATGCATTTAAATTATTTAAAAATTAAAAGCGCCATATTACATTACATTTTTAAAATGTGCCACGGGCCAATCAATCAGTGTTTGACACCCCTGCACTAGTGGGTTAACTAAGAAATGCAAAAAAAAAAAAAAAAAAACATTTTTTTTCAAAGGGCCATATTACATTATATCTTTAAAATCGGCCGCGGGCCAATAAAAAGCGGGGCCGTAGTTTGGACACCCCTGGTCTAACCCTACATTTTCCCATGCATGACATCACACATGGTAAAATGTAGGGTTAGGATTAACAGGACAGCTGGGGCAAAGGAAGACTGAGGGAAGACTGAGAGAAGAAAAACCTCATTCATTATATTATAATAGTGATTTTATAATGATAGAATGCCGGTTCCGTATGGGTGAAGTATATCCTTAAATCTGTGTGTATTCCTGCTGTATTTTACATGTGTTACTTCCTGTATTGATTGTTGCCGTGATGTGATTGGTCCAGGCGCTGCAGTTCCAGCGTTCATTGGACGACGTGCAGCAGAGTGTGGCCTCAGTGGAGAGAGAGCTGACCAATCAGGAGACAGGATCCGACCTGCCGTCTGTCAACAGGCTGCTGAAGGGTTTACAAGCACTGGAGGAGGAGGTCGACTCACACAGGGACAGAATACAGGTACACTATGTTTATCTGTCTGTCTGTCTGTCTGTCTGTCTGTTTATCTGTCTGTCTGTCTGCCTGTCTGTCTGTCTGTCTGTCTGTCTGTCTGTCTGTCTGTTTATCTGTCTGTCTGTCTGTCTGTCTGTCTGTCTGTCTGTTTGCCTGCCTGTCTGTCTGTCTGTCTGTCTGTCTGTTTATCTGTCTGTCTGTCTGTCTGTCTGTCTGTCTGTCTGTCTGTCTGTTTATCTGTCTGTCTGTCTGTCTGTCTGTCTGTCTATCTTAATACCAACAAGGAAAAACATTATTTTATGGAGAATAAAAAATTGCCTTCAGACATTATATATGTAGTAACCCTAACCCAGACATTATATATGTAGTAACCCTAACCCAGACATTATATATGTAGTAACCCTAACCCAGACATTATATATGTAGTAACCCTAACCCAGACATTATATATGTAGTAACCCTGACCCAGACATTATATATGTAGTAACCCTGACCCAGACATTATATATGTAGTAACCCTAACCCAGACATTATATATGTAGTAACCCTGACCCAGACATTATATATGTAGTAACCCTAACCCAGACATTATATATGTAGTAACCCTAACCCAGACATTATATATGTAGTAACCCTAACCCAGACATTATATATGTAGTAACCCTAACCCAGACATTATATATGTAGTAACCCTAACCCAGACATTATATATGTAGTAACCCTAACCCAGACATTATATATGTAGTAACCCTAACCCATTACAAACACCTTCAAACTTGGTTCCACGTTTGAACCTTCCCAGTTGGAATTACATTTGGTCAAGATGATAAGATACAAAGTTTAGCACTGAGGACTTGCATTCATTATCTTGATGCTATGTCTCTCTCTGTCTCTCTCTCTGTCTCTCTCTCTGTCTCTCTCTGTCTCTCTCTCTGTCTCTCTCTGTCTCTCTCTCTGTCTCTCTCTCTGTCTCTCTCTGTCTCTCTCTCTGTCTCTCTCTGTCTCTCTCTGTCTCTCTCTCTGTCTCTCTCTCTGTCTCTCTCTCTGTCTCTCTCTGTCTCAGGTAAGATACAAAGTTTAGCACTGAGGACTTGCATTCATTATCTTGATGCTATGTCTCTCTCTGTCTCTCTCTCTGTCTCTCTCTCTGTCTCTCTCTGTCTCTCTCTCTGTCTCTCTCTGTCTCTCTCTGTCTCTCTCTCTGTCTCTCTCTCTGTCTCTCTCTGTCTCTCTCTGTCTCAGGTAAGATACAAAGTTTAGCACTGAGGACTTGCATTCATTATCTTGATGCTATGTCTCTCTCTGTCTCTCTCTGTCTCTCTCTCTGTCTCTCTCTGTCTCTCTCTCTGTCTCTCTCTCTGTCTCTCTCTCTGTCTCTCTCTCTGTCTCTCTCTCTGTCTCTCTCTGTCTCTCTCTGTCTCTCTCTCTGTCTCTCTCTCTGTCTCTCTCTGTCTCTCTCTCTGTCTCTCTCTCTGTCTCTCTCTGTCTCAGGTAAGATACAAAGTTTAGCACTGAGGACTTGCATTCATTATCTTGATGCTTGATGTCTCTCCATGTCTCAGGTTCTAGTAGAGACAGCAGCCAGCTTCCAGTCTCAGGGAAACTTCCTGGCTGAAGAGATACACACCAGAGTGGCTCACACCATCAACAGGTTTGAGGATGTTTAAGATAATGTTTTGGTCACATTTTAGTGTCTACTGCGTTGCTTTGTGCATTTTCATTGCGTGCTCTGTTAAGCGAAGGGCAAGGCTCTTCCCCGACAAACACACACCAAACACACACACACACACACACACACACACACACACACACACACACACACACACACACACACACAAATGGAACAACGTCGACCTCAACTGTGTGAGAAGCATCTAAAATATCCATGTTTGACCTCCGATTAAATTTGAATAATAATTTGAACAGTTAAAGCTACAACGAGTAAGTAGGCACGTTGGCGACACCTTTGAACAAAACCAGATCAAATGCAGTAATAAAAACTATATAAAAACGTCTTTCTTTGCACTGATGGTCTCGTTTGCTGTTAAAGGTAATTTATGATCATGAGAGGAAACATGAGGCTGTTTAAAAGATATTTAAATGTTACTCGTTGCCGCTTTAATTAATGGACCCTTATTGTAAAGTGTTACCATGTTTTTTCTCCCACCCAGATACAACAGCCTGTCTGAGCCCCTGCAGAGTCGGAGGGAAACCCTGGAGGGCTGCCAGATGCTGCTCCAGTTCACCAGAGACAGTGAGGAGGAGGCGCTCTGGATGACTGACAGGATGACGTGTGTCAGAGCCACAGACCTGGGGGGGTCTGTGAGCAGCAGCCAGCAGCTAATACACAAGCACCAGGTGTCTGTCTGTCTATCTATCTATCTATCTATCTGTCTGTCTGTCTGTCTGTCTGTCTGTCTATCTATCTATCTATCTATCTATCTATCTATCTATCTATCTATCTATCTATCTATCTATCTATCTATCTATCTATCTATCTGTCTGTCTGTCTGTCTGTCTGTCTGTCTGTCTGTCTGTCTGTCTGTCTGTCTGTCTGTCTGTCTGTCTGTCTGTCTGTCTGTCTGTCTGTCTGTCTCACACACTCATTCACTGTTTAAAGGCACTGATACATCATATAAGCTTTAATTAATCAAATCTTTTTTGTTATTTTTCATTCCAGGCTGTGATGCAGGAGATCTCAAGTCGCGCCCCATTGGTCCAGGCCGTTCAGGAGGCGGGACAAAGTCTGGTGAGGAAGTGACGACACTCATTTACACTATTACACATTTAAATAAAAGTAAAGTAA
>CM049408.1:30960000-30962500 GCA_026929865.2 Hyperoplus lanceolatus
CACACACACTTTCACATTCTGTCCTGTCTCCTTACAGAGCCTGCAGTCAGCCAAAGCGCTGCACCAGTTTAACCACGACGTGGCCGAGCTGAAGGGCTGGATCACTGAGAAAGAGACTGTGCTGGAGACTGAAGACCAGGATATGACCTCCATACAGACGCTACTGAGACAACATGAAGCTCTGGAGGTAAGACAGGCAGACAGACAGACAGACAGACAGACAGACAGACAGACAGACAGACAGGGAGGGAGACAGACAGGGAGGGAGACAGACAGACAGATAGGCAGACAGACAGATAGATAGATAGATAGATAGATAGATAGATAGATAGATAGATAGATAGATAGATAGATAGATAGATAGATAGATAGATAGATAGACAGGGAGAAAGACAGGCAGAAAGACAGACAGACAGACAGACAGACAGACAGACAGACAGAGAGGGAGACAGACAGACAGACAGACAGACAGACAGACAGACAGACAGGGGTGCCTGAGGGTCCAGGCACCCCACTTAAAGTTTGATTTGATGATATAATAAGGCTTCTGTGGTGAAGTGTGTAGGGCGGTTCGGTCGTCCACTGGGTTACAGGGTCAGAGGTTGGATCCCCCGTC
This sequence comes from Hyperoplus lanceolatus, assembly GCA_026929865.2. Taxonomy (NCBI): domain Eukaryota; kingdom Metazoa; phylum Chordata; class Actinopteri; order Uranoscopiformes; family Ammodytidae; genus Hyperoplus; species Hyperoplus lanceolatus. Next base: position 30,960,617 of record CM049408.1, read on the forward strand.
TCCCCGCCACATGTCCAAGTGTCCCTGGGCAAAGAGACACTGAACCCTAAATGTCTCCTGATAGTTAGCTTGCACCCTGCGTGGTAGCTGCAGCTGCTATCGGTGTATGAATGTGTGTGTGAATGGGTGAATGTGTACAAAACAATGTAAAGGGTTTTTACTGGGAGTTTTTTCTCAGCCGAGCTAAGGGTGTTAGGGCAGGGTGTCATATTGTATCATATTGTATGGAATGTAAAGCCCACTGAGACAAATGTGTTTGTGATTTTGGGCTATACAAATAAAACTGATTTGATTTAAAGTGCTTTGGGTCTGTGGAAAAGAGATATATAAGTGGAGACCATTTACCATTTTACATTTATAGTGAGTAACTTCATTTGACTGTATTGTCCTTTCTCCTTCCAGAGAGACACACACACACACACACACACACACACACGGACACACACACACACACACACACACACACACACACACACACACACACACACACACACACACACACACACACACACACACACACACACACACACACACACACACACACACACATACACTCACAGTGTGTCTCCTTCCAGAGAACACACACACACACACACACACACACACACACACACACACACACACACACACACACACACACACACACACACAGATAACTGTATTGTGTGTCTCCTTCCAGAGAGACACACACACACACACACACACACACACACACACACACACACACACACACACACACACACACACACACACAGATAACATACATTGTGTGTCCCCCTCGTCCAGAGAGACACACACACACACACACACACACACACACACACACACACACACACACACAGATAACTGTATTGTGTGTCTCCTTCCAGAGAGACACACACACACACACACACACACACACACACACACACACACACACACACACACACACACACACACACACACACACACACAGATAACTGTATTGTGTGTCTCCTTCCAGAGAGACACACACACACACACACACACACACACACACACACACACACACACAGATAACTGTAGTGTGTGTCTCCTTCCAGAGACACACACACCACACACACACACACACACACACACACACACACACACACACACACACACACACACACACACACACACACACACACACACAGATAACTGTATTGTGTGTCTCCTTCCAGAGAGACACACACACACACACACACACACACACACACACACACACACACACACACACACACACACACACACACACACACACACACACACACACACACACACACACACACACACACACACACACACACACAGAGATAACTGTATTGTGTGTCTCCTTCCAGAGAGACCTGGCTCTGATCAGTAAGGAGGTGACGCGCAGCAGACAGACGGGTCGCTCTCTCACCAACCAACAGAAACAGTCTAAAGGTAAATACAACCTGTCTATCCGTCTGTCTGTCTGTCTGTCTGTCTGTCTGTTTGTCTGTCCGTCTGTCTATCTGTCTGTCTATCTGTCTGTTTGTCTGTCCGTCCATCTGTCTGTCTGTCTGTCTATCTGTCTGTCTATCTATCTATCTGTCCGTCTGTTATATTATTTTGAATGTTGTTTTTATTTTATTTTATCTATTTTTATTTTTATATAAATTATATATATTTTATATATATTCTAAATTATTATTATTTATTATATTTTTTTTAAATGTATTTAGGGGAAGGTGGGGTGATTTGTGCATTTTGGAAGTTGCAAAACCCCTTGTTTCTAGAAAACCGTGGAAGAAATTGGAAATGTGACCACATATTTAAGAAGAGCCATCCATTTGACTCATCCTGTAAAGAAGGGAGACACAAGGAATAAGATATAAGCACATTTAAGCTCAAAAAACTGTG
>CM049408.1:30970000-30972500 GCA_026929865.2 Hyperoplus lanceolatus
ATGGGATGTCGAGGAAGAGGAAACTGCCCCGATTTCTTTCACTCAAAAATCGGACAAGAAAAGGACAAGTTACACCACTTCTGAAGATGCTACTAACAGAGCTAATGCTACACCCACACCTAACCCGACTAAACAACACGATTTGGACTCAAAAAATCGCTTTAGTGCCAGTAAAAAGACATGGGAGGCTGAAGAAGAGGCTCCTTACAGTCCCAAATCCTGGAAAAGTCGACTAGAACGCCCTAAATCACCTCAAATCTCTGATGAAATGGACAAGAAATTGACCAGTTATCCCACCTCTGAAAATGCTAATGCTACACCCACACCTAGCCCGACTAAACAACACGATTTGGACTCAAAAAATCGCTTTAGTGCCAGTAAAAAGACATGGGAAGTTGAGGAAGAGGCTCCTTACAGTCCCAAATCCTGGAAAAGTCGACTAGAACGTCCTAAATCACCTCAAAGTGCTGTTAAAACTGATGAAAATGACAAGAAAACTACCACTTATACCACCTCTGAAGATGCTAATACTACAGCTAATGCTACACCCACACCTAGCCCTCGAAAACAACAAAATTTGGACTCAAATAATCGGTTTAGTTCGAGCAGAAAGACGTGGGAAGTTGAAGACAAGACTTCTGCTAGTCCAACCAGCAACTCGGAGATCACACCAGCATCAGAGCGTGGAGAAAAGGTAAGATTTAATACGTTTATACTTTTTACTCCTTCATTTTGTGTGACTTAAAACTGGGGTATATGATTTCTGATTGGTCAAAGTTCACATGAGCGGTACACTTTGACCAATCAGAGCGAGGCTCCGATTCTCTGTTCTTATTGGCTGTTGGGACTGTCCATTCACTTTGACACGACGTTGTTGGTGTAGAGCGTGTCAGGGAGGGACCATAGGGGAGGGACCAAAGAGAACAAGTGGAGCGGTTGAGGTATTTGGATTCAAATCTCTATCCCAACTGCCATTTTCTCCCCAAATCCTCCACCCCAGCTTTAAGGCCTTTGCAAACGGCACGAAAAAGCGAATCATTTGGAATGTGATTTTTGACGCGGCTCACTATCGGACTAGCAAAATTAAGTCGCTGACATGAAAGCTTGTATTGACTCGATATACGTTCGATAATATTTATTAACGGGCGAATTAATCGAGATGCTGGTTTATCGAATTCTGTATATGTGGTAATATGCCTTTTATTTTGTTATTTGTGAACTAATAAAAAAAAAAATCAATTGTGCGCTACTCTTCTAATTATGCTTGTTTTATTTTTTATTTACTTTTTTGTAAATGTAATATTATTTTTTTTAAATTTTGAATTTTAATTTTATTATTTTTTTAAATATATATATATATATATTTTAAAATCGTATTGACATGTCTGAAATAAATGTATTAATTAATTAATTTATTAATTTAACGTCCTCAGTCGACTCCTGAAGAGATCCCTGGTCCCAGATCCAAACCTCCTCTGGCTCCAAAGCCCAGACGTCGCTCTGCTCTGTACGGAAGCCGCTCTGAGTCTCTCGACGAATCAGAGAAGCCCGTTACACCACCTGACTCTCCTCCTCCAATCAGAGGGCTCGCTGCTCCCACTCAGCCACCACCACCACCACCGCAGGTCAATACCTTTTTTAGTTATTTAATTACAATTGTTTACGTTTAAATAATTTTTAATTTTTTCAACAAAGTTTATTGGTGAAAAAGAACATATAGAGTCTGTCAATAACATAACATTTGAATTTGCTTGTGTACCATGTTAAGCAATTTGTAACGGTCTGTTTTAATGTAGCTGCGAGGAACTTTATATAGTTTTTCTTAATGCCTTTGTCATGGGTATACGCTCACTCAGGAACAACATTTGGCGTGGTAAAAACACTACCGCTTTTGTCCAAAGGGGGGCGCTAGAATTAACACAAACTGAAAGTTCCTCGGAGCACCTTTTAAAATGTACAATATAAATGAAAAATACAAATTAAAATGTACTTTATAACTTACTTTTAGGTTGCAAAAAGATCCTCACCAGCGATGACAGAGGTCCATTCTCCTGGACATTCTACACCACCGACTGCTGCACCAATCACAGAGCAGGATTCTGAGTCAGCTGACGTCGCTCAGCCAATGACAGAGCTCCATCCGTCTCCCACACAGAAACACAGGGAGATAGAAGATACTGGCCTTACAAGCTCCACACAGGAGGTAGAAACTGCCAGTGAAACTTTATTACGTTTTGATTATTCCTACAAAAATTTGAACACGAATAAAATATGCTTTTTGTGCTGTTATGTTTACGAGAACTTTTTTCTGATTTTTATTATTTTTTTATCGAATTTCTGTATTTATTTTTATATATATTATATATATTAAATACTGAAGGCTGATTGGTTCTCTGGTCTTATTAGGTCACAGCCTCTAAGCCAATCAAAATGGAGGGAACGCTGCAGATCAAACTGAAGCAACAAGGAGGAAACATGGTGAGAATTTACAGAAGGTTTG
>CM049408.1:30977500-30982500 GCA_026929865.2 Hyperoplus lanceolatus
ACCTTCTTGGCCCGGACTGCCTTGAAAAAGATATTTTAAATCTCATTTGGAATTGTCCTGGTGAATTAAAGCTGCAGTGTGTAGAATTTTGGGTTTTATTTCCTAGCAGATTTTGTAGAAAGTAATTATAATATCCATAAGTACATTTAATTTAGTGAATAATAGCTGAACAATGTTTTGAATTATTTATTTTTCCCTTAGAAAGGGTCTCATATATGTCCATATTTCTGCATATTTTGGACCAAGGCCTAGTGCCGCCATCTTGAAAGTGTCATAGTTGGAATGTCATCAGGTGCATTGTTTAAAATGTATAATTGTTCTTGTCCTTGAAGGCCACTGTAGCTTCTGTTATTATTCTAAAGGGGTGGGGTTACCCAGGGAGCGTTGCATTCTAGAACTTTGTAGAACTTTCTTGATGATGTCATATTACACACTGCACCTTTAATGATTCTTTATATTAGTAACAAAATTGTTGTATACCTACGTGGCATAGCAGGTAGGGTTTACTGTTAGTCTTTGTTTTCAGACAGAAAGGCTTATTACACATGAAATATAACAAAAAAATTATTTTATATTTTTACATTTGAATTTTGAATTCATTTGAACGTGTGGTGAAAAGTTCATGCCGATCTTTCATGTTTTTGTTGTTGAATTATCATCTATTATATGAGTTTTTAATAATAATAATAATAATAATAATAATAATAATAATAATAATAATAATAATAATAATAATAATAATAATAATAATAATAATAATTCATTTTATTTGAGGGCGCCTTTCATAGCACTCAAGGTCACCTTACAGGGCAGTTCTCGCCTCCACGGTGTCCATTAACCCCTGATACCTGGACACCTCGTCGGGCATTAACCCTTACATCAACAATCATAAAAAACACAAGAGAAATCCCTAGAGCGTTAACTTTTTGTACATTTCAAAATGCTGGCTTCTTATATAAAATAGCCCATTATTGCCTTTTCTTCGTTGCATACTGTATATTTTTTTCTTTTTTTTTTTTTTTTTTTTTCATATAGACCAAGCTGTTTTAACTGTTATTTTAAAATGGGATGACTTATCTTTATATTTCTGCTGCCGTGTAAATCACTTTTGTAATGTGAATTTAAAAAAAACTGCTCTTGAAATAAATTATGGAGCTGATAATAAAATTAAATTGCAAAAAAAAGATAGATTTTTTTAATACAATTTTCTAAATTATATCGTTATTGTATTTCCCAGGTTCAGGTTCCCTCGGCCGAATGGCGGTGCCCCCCCCTGACCCCCCCACTGTGACATCACAGGTAACCGAGGACAACAGCAGCAAGTCACGCAGGAATGTCTTCAGAAAGTTCTTCAATAAGAAATAGAGATTTAATCTGACGTCACTTTCCAACAGCGGTAAAATCAAAGTCAAATGTATTTCTTTCGCACATTTAAAAACATCATCAGGTGACCAAAGTGCCGTACGAGATACAATACAAAACAACATACAGCTCCGGAGAACATTCAGAGACCAGTCTGGATTGTTCTTCAATCGTCATCTCTACATTACTTACTGAAAATGCTCTTTAATGACAAAAAATGTATCAGAATTTGGTAGAAATGTTGTCAGTAGTTTATATTATAAAACCAAAATGTTCATTCTACTCAAACATATGCCTATAAAGAGTAAAACAAGAGACACTGAACATTTGGAGTGGTCAAAAGCTCGGGGGCGCCTTTAGCTCAGTTGGTAGGGCGCCCCCCCCCATGGGCCTCGGCCAGCAGCGGACCCGGGTTAGATTCCAGCCCGCGGTCGTTCTCTGCATGTCACTCCCCTCTCTGCCCCATTTCAACTCTGTCTCTACACTATCAATAAAGCATAAAAATGCCAAAAAAATATCTTAAAAAATATTCCAGTGTTAATACACAGCCTAGGCTCTGTAAACGGGCATGTAGCTACGGTGGCCTCTTTGTTAACTTACCCTCTGTCTACATGCCAGTTTACATTACTAGGCTATGAACACCAGAATTTTTTTTCAAAGCCCACACAGTATAGACATGAGGAGATATTCACTGATTCTGGCAAAAAGTGATTTTGACAACAAGCGTTCTCCAGAATCACTCAGTGCGTTTCCATGGCACAACTAGATTGGATTATCACATATATCGAACAAGACACTCGAACGGACCGTGTCACTTGTCTGAGTATACATGGCCTTTCAGAAATCGGATAAATGTCCGATGCATGGCTGTCTCCACTATGCTAGGTGGCGCTGTAGCCAGGCTGTAGCCCTTTCAACAAGTGGTTTTAGAGCCACGTCCGGTTCTCTTCCGTCAATAACCCATGGTGTAGCCTATCACGCGCAGGCACACAAGCACAGAAAAAGAAGTCCGATATGCGATATCCGATCCCTGTATACATGCAGAGAGAAAGCCGACAATGAACGAGTTATCTAGGTGTTCTTATCCGACTTCTCTTGTCCATTATTGTGCCGATTTGTGTGCGAAGTAGATCGGATAAAGGTGTTTACATGCAGTTTAAAAGTCCTGTTGAGGTCTTATTCGTTTAGTTACCCGATTATGAGTCTGCATGTAACTGCACTGACTGACTACACCTTTAACACACATAACTGATGCATGAATCATAGTCGGCCTTTTCAGATGCAAAAAGATAATTTTAATTAAAAAGTTTTATTGCCCACAAAGTCACAAAGTGCCTTAAAGAAACAATGCGTGGATTTAGAAAATACATTTATAGAATAATACAATTTTAAACCTAAAAGCTAAAAGATAATCAATCAATCAATCGATAACCTTTAGTTTCACAGGAAAGACACTGAGGTTTTTCCCTTGTTTACAGTGAGCATACATAATAAACAATCACAAGGATAACACATAATGAACAGAGAAAACAGATATGATAAAAATGCAGATGTATTAATTTGAATATAACAGATAAATGAAGTACCTAAAATACAACAAAAAGAGCAAGAATACAATTAGATGAAATACTAAATGAACAATGAATTCAGCTAGACCAGTGACAGTCAGATGAGTAAAATCCAGAAATCATAGATTCAAGTAAATCAAAAGTAGGAAGAGCTGTGAAAGATGGCACACACACACAGACACACACACACACACACACACACACACACACACACACACACACACACACACACACACACACACACACACACACACACACACACACACACACACACACACACACACACACACACACACACACACTGAACTTTTAGTTAATTAATGATTTTTTGGCAAATTAACTCCTTTATTTATTAATTAGCATCAAATCCTCTCATGTATTCACTCAGATCAAGTTGCCAATCACTTCATAATACAGATGCACTTTAAGACACTTTCCCTAGTGGAAAGCCAAATAAAAATTAAACTCCTACTTCACCGGTGGAAATATGAAGGTGTATTGAACTCTGAGATCCTATGTAGTATAAATGTGCAAAAATGTTAGAAATTGGTTCATCCTAGCCTGAGAAAAGGCAGAAAGAGTGTTTTATGGTCTCACTGTCTAACCCTACATTTTCCCATGCGTGACATCACATATGAGAGAATGTAGGGTTAGGATTAACATAGTCTGGCTTGACCACTCCCGCCAGCGTCTATTAAGCGCTGGCGTCGGCAAACAACGCTACGCCTCCATTGGCTGCTTCCCGGGGTTAGCCCCGCCGTAGATGATTGTGATTGGTTTAAAGAAATATAAACAGGCCAGCCCAGTTTCCCCCCGAATAGACGGCTCTAAACGGAGTGCTTCCAGACCATACTACTTGCTGTAGTTTGGTCTGGCTTTGCGAGACTAGGATTAACAGGACAGCTGGGCCAAGGGAAGACTGAGGGAAGACTGAGGGAAGAAAAACCTCATTCATTATATTATAATAGTGATTTTATAATGATAGAACGCCGGTTCCATATGGGTGAAGTATTCCTTTCAGTATATAAAAAGAAAAATAGGCACTTGACGATTAGTTTTGGAGGAATGAAAGTCCTTAGAGGAGAAGAGAGAGACTCATAAAAATGGCGATTTGATCATGTTCCAGATAATCTATTAAAACTTGAGATGTGTGTGTGTGTTTAAAATGGTGTTTGTTTTGTTGATTTCTGTCACAATTCTGCACTGAATGTTTGAATAAAATACTTTCACAATACACAATTGTCTTTATGTCACAGGGGGTGTGTGTGTGTGTGTGTGTGTGTGTGTGTGTGTGTGTGTGTGTGTGTGTGTGTGTGTGTGTGTGTGAGAGAGACATGCACAATTTTAAATGTACATTGACATTTTCCATCGTTCTGTAGTACCACCTCTTGGCCTCACGGTGGCGCTGTCGTTTCATTAATCGCCCTCTCTGTTTGGGTCTGCGGTCTCCAGCTTATATAGGCCTGATACACGCAGAGCCTTTGAAAGAGTCCAATCTGTGTGTGTGTGTGTGTGTGTGTGTGTGTCTGTCTGTCTGTGTTTGTCTGTCTGTCTGTCTGTGTGTGTTTCTGTCTGCGTTTGTGTCTGTCTGTGTGTGTGTGTGTCTGTCTGTCTGTCTGTGTTTGTGTGTGTCTGTGTGTGTGTCTGTCTGTGTGTGTGTGTTTCTGTCTGTCTGTCTGTCTGTGTTTGTGTCTGTCTGTGTGTGTGTGTGTGTGTGTCTGTCTGTGTGTCTGTGTTTGTGTCTGTGTGTCTGTCTGTGTCTGTGTGTCTGTATGTCTGTGTGTCTGTCTGTGTGTCTGTCTGTCTGTCTGTCTGTCTGTCTGTCTGTCCGGCCTACTATACAGTCTGGTGTCCTCCATTGTTTGGCCTCCTGTCGGCAGATTAATTTTTTAATTTTTTTTAAGATATTTTTTTAGCATTTTTTATGCTTTATTGATAGTGTAGAGACAGAGTTGAAATGGGGCAGAGAGGGGAGTGACATGCAGAGAACGACCGAGGGCTGGAATCGAACCCGGGTCCGCTGCTGGCCGAGGCCCATGGGGGGGATGGGGGGACGCCCTACCAACTGAG